>CABHPP010141063.1:679-10956 GCA_902168425.1 Peromyscus attwateri
CCCCCCCCCCCCCGCCACACCTCCAGCCCCACAAAGCTCCGAGTAACCAGTGTGGGAAGTCCGACGCTTGCCTATAAACCGTCTCACGAGTTACCTGTCCCCCCTCCCACCCCGTACAAGCCCCATGGATCGTAGCCCAACCCAGGTAGATGGTGACTCAATTTCCGGCAGAGACTGGTCCCCCTGTCTCTGTTGCCATGGCGCTGCAGCACAAGCTGGCCAATCAGGAAAGAGGCCCGTAACTGAGCCTCTGTTAAAACCAGAGCAGGGCGTCTTAGCCAATGGGAAGGGCGGCAGAGTGGAGCCACCATGGAAACCTCAGCAGCGGGTTCAAACCATGTTTTCACGTCTCATTTGCAGGGGCGGGGAAGGCGCACAGGCTGGGTTTTCAGCATCCACTTTACCCCCAAAGTTCACCTTGTATTTCCAGGAAGACATTCAGGAGCATGGCAAGGGTACACGATATCTTCCAAGAGTTAGAAAAGACTCCAGCTTAGCAGGACAATGCTGTAGATACCCCCTTGTCGCTTCCCCTCATCCCAGATGCTCAACACCACCTGTGTCTATGACCTTAGCCTGTCCCCACAGTTCTGCCCAGCTCCATCTGTCCTAGGAAGAGGCTGTGTAGGCTGCAGAAAGATCTCCAGCCCCAAGTAAGAAAAGGAACATTGGACTCACTCCAAAAGGGTGCTCTTTTGTCCTCCAGCCTTGTGGCTTTGAGCAAACTGCTTAGCCTCTCCTCCTACGGGCAGGGGGTGCAGGAGGGCAGAGACAAGGGTCTGATCCAGATATCATCTTACTCTGTGAAATTAGCAGAGAGAGCAAATGGGCTCCTGGGGTCACATTCTTAGACTTAATGCTTTTTCACCTTTATGCGCTAGTTGAAATGAATCTATAGGAAACAGCTTCCCAAGGAACAGTCCCATAAATAGTGACAGTGGACACAAACAAAGCTGGAGAGTCTATGCCTGTTAAGTTTCTAGGCTAAGTGGGCCATTCATTCTAGAGCTCATGCCCAGAGTGGTGAAGCTGCCTCTTAAGGTCACACAGCTTACCTGAATGACCTAAGTCATGACCTAAGCCTTAGGCCTGTTTACCTGCATCACGCAGTCTTCGTAAGGTGGCCTTTTTCCCTCGGCAAGCAACCAGGGAGCCACACATCCTAACACCTTTCATTTTGCAAACATGGACTTAATAACAACTGCAGGGGAAATCATGTCCCAGGCTTTTCCCCACTCCCTTCTGGCTTTCACTCTGTTGCCTGGCAACAGTTCTATCCGGAAATCTCGGTATCATCCTCGGCAACTGTCTCACCCTCATCCTTCCTGGAATACATTGCTCAGTCACGACCACTTCATCTCCTAAGTGGTCCTTAAGACCATGCACTCATCTTCTCCCCCACTGCTTCCCTCACCCAGGGTTCCATTATGTGTTTCCTGAACACACTGACTTCCCTCAGGCTTCGGCCTTTTATGCTTGCCCATCCCACCTCCAACTACCACCACCCATCACCATAGAAAAACCTTAAAATTGCAAATCTGATCATGCCGTCTGCTGCTTACTTCTGAGGACAAAAGTGAAAATCCTTAGCATGTCTGGGATGCATTTCTCCTCTAGTCCCCCCTAACTTCATCCTGCCCTTGTGCGTCTTTCTTCTCTGCCTAGAATGTTCTCCACCACAACTCCTGTTACCCCAGCTAGCCCTCCTTACCCTTCAGCCCTCACTGCAATGGCTAGTCACTTCCTTAAGGAGTTTTCCTGGTCTCCATGACCACATTAATTTGCCCTAGGATAGGTTCTCCTGGTACCACATCTCCTTTTCGTCTCCTTTTTAAAAATAAGGGGGTTTGTTTGTTTGTTTTTTGTTTTTTTATGTGCATGGGTATTTTGCCTGCATGTATATCTGTGCACAGTGTGAATGCCTGGTTCCTGAGGAGCCCAGAAGAGGGTTTCAGATCCCTGGGACTGGAGTAACAGGCAGTTGTGAGGTGCCATGTGGGGGCTGGGAATCAAACCCAAGTCCTCTGGAAGAGCAGCCACAGATCTTAATTTCTGAGCCATTTCTCTAGTCTCTACCTCCCATTTTATTATTGTTGTTGTTGTTGTTGTTGTTTGAGACATGGTTTCTCTCTGTAGCCTTGGTGGTCCTGGAACTAGCTCTATAGACCAGGCTGGCCTTGAACTCATAAGAGGTCCACCTGCCTCTGCCTCCAGAGTGCTGGAATTAAGGGTGTGTGCCACCACTGCTTGGCTTTCCTACTTCCCATTTTAAGGAGCAGAAAATTTATTTGCTCTAGATCACACATGTAATAAGGGGTGAAACTGGTGTTAAAATACAGGTCTGTTTGACTCCCCGGCCAAGATCCTTTATCGGTCCCCACATGTTTGAGTAGTGTCTAGGCACTGGTAGCCCAGGGATAGCCCGGGATAGCCCTTTCAAGTACTGACCACTCATCTGTCAAAAACTTACTATAAATCAGTTGATTTGTTTTTTTGTAAGTTTTGTTTTGTTTTGCTTTTGTTTGTCTGTTTGTTTTGAGACAAAGTCTCACTCTGTAGACCAGGCTGGCCTGGAACTCAGAGATCTACCTACTTCAGCCTCACCAGGGCAGGGATTAGAACCACCGTGTTCAGCTGATTGATAGCCGCTGAACTGTTCCTGTCTGAGACTGCCTCGCTGGTTACAACAAGAGCATGTCTCTCTTCTTCATGGCAGTCCGTCAACAATTTACAGCAGTTCTCGAATCTCCCTTGTGTAGGATTCTCTCCCGGGCCTGTAGAGCAGAGGGAGTTAGGTATCTGGCAAACTAGCAAATATGTACTCTCATCCCAGCTCATCCACTTTCCACAGCCAGCAAATTTCAAAAGAGAATTAAGTAGGTGATTTTGACAAGCAAGGACACAAAATCATCAATTCCTGTCACCCTGGTTTCATAAAAGAAAGGGCAGGCTGACACAGAAAAATGTAGGACAGACAATCTCAGAATTAATTTCGCTTTGTGAAAAGTCCCCATGCTGTCCCCGCTGTTCTCATTTCGCCGTGTCCCAGTGTGGACTCTGTCGGAGACTGGCCCAGGTCTGCAGAACCTCTGCTCTAACCCAGTAAAGGATGTGTCATCAGCCAGAAAAACCAGAGCACAGAGCTCCAGTGTCAGGCGGGTTCCTCCTCACCCTGATTCAAGAAGGAAGGCACAGCATATGTGTCTGGCCCACAGACAGGAGGCCAGACAGACTTCATCACACTGCAGCTTCATGTCCATCTTTGAGCCCTGCTTAATGAGTCAAAGCCTTTCTGTCCTTTTATAATGCCATGGATGCCCTGTGAGCACCCAATTTCAGCAAATGGAGCCTACTGGAGGTCAGGCTAGCTCTTCCAGCCTCATGACCTGATGTCGATGAGAAAGGTGAGTTACTTTTGTAAGGACAATAAATTATTCCCTGGAAGGATTTTTGGCTTTGAGTTTCCTCACCATTCTACTCATTCACGAATTCATTCATTATTTACCATCTAGCAAAGTGCAAAATACCATGTCAGCATAGGGAAAGAAGGATTTGGCCTCTGTTCTCACGGAGTTAGGTCCATCACAGAGGCAGTCAATTCAAACGGAGGGAAGCGTATAATCTGGGTTAAGTGCTACAGCAGAGCACAAAGCACATCTAGTGTGATGGTTAATATGGACTGCCAAGTTACAGAATTCAGAATCATTTCAAGAGAGGCCTCTGGGCATATGGATGAGGGATTATCTAATTTAGGTTAATTGAGGTAGGAAGACCTACGCTATACATGGGCAGCCTCATTTCATGGGCTGGGATCTCAGTCTAGATAGACAAGAGAAAGCAAGCCGAGCACCAGCCTTCTCTGCTCTCTGCTTCCTGACTGTGGCCGAGGAAACACTTCCTTCCATAAGTTGCTTCTGTCGTGTGCTCTGTTACAGCAGTAAGAGTAGAAATGTATACTCTCGGGGAGTAAAATGAGGGACTGCCCCAGCCACCGGATTGGAAGGTTGAGACGATAATGATCAAGTTGAGATGGAAGGAAGAATGGGTGTTCGGTAGACAGAGACGGAAAAGCACCTTCCAGGAGGGCAAGTGTTTAGGGAGACACAGCCCGAATCACACAGAGCCTCGATGAGCAATGTGACTGCAGAGGGATGAGCCACGGGGAACTCTGAGGCTAAGGAGGAGACCCAAGGTTTACTTGCTAGTTAAAGAGTTTGGTCCTCTTGTTAAGTGGATTAGGGTCTGGACCACGAAAAATGGTAAAATGTACATGTTATTATTACACAAAGACAGAGAGAGAAAAAATGGTTGCCTCTTTAAGAAAAACCAAGTGCTGGAGAGATGGCTCAGTGATTAAGAGCACTTGCTGCTACACTTGTAGAGGATCTGGATTTGATTCCCAGCACCCATCTGGTGGCTCACAACCATCTGTAACTCTAGTTCCAGAGGATCTGATGCCCTCTTCTGACCTCCAAAGGCATCAGGTATGCCGGCGGTGCACAGATATGCCTGCAGGCAAAACATCCATACACATAAATAAGTCTAAAAAAAGTTTGAAAAGAAAGTTAAAACAGATGGTGACGGTAATGATAATAACAATTTAAAGATGATAATAGAGTTGGGTGTGATGGCTCATGCCTGTGGTCGCCCGAAAAAGTCAGCCTGGGCTACACAGCAGGATGCTGCCTCACAACAGCAGACAGCAATAATCACAATAGAGTTAACATTACACACACCCCCCAGTGTACTGTGGTAAGCATTTTCCTCATTTTCTCTCTGATCTCCACGTCTCCTCCAGGAGGTGGGCGCTGCTATCATCCCACGTTGTAGTCAACAAACCTGAAGCACCCAGAAGTTAAACTTGCCCAAAGGGAAGACAAAGGACATGTGTGTTCTTAGAAGAGTCCTACTCTCTTGTTTGTTTGTTTGTTCTTGGCTCTGGTGTTAGAGATCCAGCAAAAGCGGGTCCTCATACAAGCGAGGCCAGTGCTCACTACTGCCAAGCTACAGTCCCAGTCCAAGAGAGTGCCCCCATAAGGAATTTACAGGACAGGACAAGACTGTCTTTTCAGAGACACTGGCCTAGGGTGGACTTAACTTGTAATTTAGGCTATCTTCAAAAATATTTATTTGTTTGTTGTTGTCTGTGTGTGAGAGAAAGTCAGTCCTGGCATGCATGTGGAGGTCTGAGGACCACTATTAGGAATTGGCACTCGCCTTCTGCCTTGCTGAGGGAAGATCTCTTGTAGTTTCTGCTGCGCTGCTGTGTAATCTAGATCAACAGCCGACAAGCTTCCAGGTGGTTCTCCAGCCTTCATCTCCTATCATCTCGCTGTAGGAATGCTGGGATTCCAGGTGCATGCCTTTGCATTCAGCAATGTGGAAGGACCAGTTTGGTTGGGTTGCGTGGATGAAGGTAAGGATGCTGAAGAAAGGTCGATTACAATATGTTTTTGCTGATGGATCAGATGAGGGGGTTGAGGGGAAGGGAAATGTAGGATAATTCCAAGGCTTTCTGCCTGAATAACTGGGTAGATGATGGTGCGGATACTAAATCGGGGAAGACTGTGGGAGGAGCAGGCTTCAGGGGAGCTGGGGGCGGGGTGCACAGCTAAATCAAGAGTTATGCTGTAACACATACCGAGCTTGCCATTCCTCCAAGATCTCTAGTGAAGAGCCAGGGAAGCAACGGAGCCCAGGAGGTAGGTGGGAAAGGCATTCATGGTTCCCAGGGAAGTTTGGGTCCTGCAGTGTGCTGACTGTGCAGATGCAGAGCAGAGTCAGGGTGTGAGAAAGGAGGAGGAAGACCTGGCTCAGCTCCACTGACGAACCCCAACCCCAGACAAGCTGGTTCCCCACTCAGGACCCCAAGTTTTCCCTCTACAGACAAAGCAACGGCCAGCGAGGTCATTCTGCGATGTTTTTGAGGACTGACAGCCAACCCCACAGTCACTTGCCAGAGGAAGAGACCACGTCAGAGCCACTGCCAACAAGTGAAACCCCAAATACAACAGAACACAGCCCCAAAGCCCTCTTTCCAAGGTAAAGGGCTGTGTGGGCAAGGTCATGGGGACCTGGACTAGAATCCAAACCCTTAACTCTTGCTGGTAAGGTGCCCATAATTCTTGGTTACTTACCTGTAGAGGGCAGCTGGTAATACCCACTGTGACCCAGGCATGGTATTGCACACCTGTAATCCCAGCAATGGGAGGCTGAGCCAGGAGGACTGTAAGGTAGAGGTTATTCTTAGCTAGAGAAAGATGTAGTCTCAAAGTATGACAAAACAATCAAACAACCAAACACCACCACCACTACACACACACACACACACACACACACACACACACACACACACACACACACTGTGAGGGATTGCGAACAGAGTTAAATATGCCAGCAAGCAGTGTCCCGCAGAGCCCCTCTCCAGGAGTGCCTGTGATCCAGGCATGTGAGCTCTTTGCTTTATGGAGATAGCTTCCTTGAATCAGGAGAGGAAGGCCAAGGTGGCTCTACCCTTACAGAGAAACATGGTCTTGCTGCTGGTCAGACCTCAGGGCTCCAGGACTGTGCCATCTGCACAGCACATGGCTGCCCCTGAGTGAGGAGTCAGCACAGACCGACTAGGTCATGAATTAAAGCCTGGGGCATGGTAAAGGAAGGAGTGTCCTGAGAGAAGGGAAAGGGTCCACCTGTCACCTTCTAAGGTGGACCACGGCTATAGTCTTGAGCCCTTTTCCAGGCTGCACTGACTTGGTTGGGGCAGTGATGTGACAGCAGAGAAATGCTTCCGCACAGCAAGCTGGAACAAGGTAGCCCTTGTCTCTGTGTCTTCTAGAATCTACCTCAGCAGAAAGGCAGGAGGCTGCTAAGCCATCAGCCTGTGCTCCTGCCCACCATCAAATTAAAGGTTCTGCGGTTGGGTCCCTTTTAACACGGCAGTCCCAGGCTAGGTACTTCCCCTCTGTCTTTACCCAACATAGGTTCTCAGTAGCCCAGCAAGGAGGGGGAACACATTCCTACTGAGAAGAGGACAAAACAGAGGCCAGAGGCGGCTTGCTGGAGTCCGCCCGGCTTCCTTCTCTTGAAGATGGACAGCTGTGTGTCCCTGATGATCCTGGGTGGTGGGGTCTCACCTCCTCCAGCCCTCACCCCTTCCTTTCATTTGGACCCACGGAGCCTCTTTCCACCCCAGGGTCTCAAGAGTCTTCACAACCAGAACTTCTCTACCCTCACCCCCTCTGCTCTTGGCCAGCTCTGCCAGCCACCAGGTTCCCAGGGAAATGTCCAGAAGCCACCCCTCAGCGCCAGCATAGCTTGAGGTCCCATCCAACCTCACAGCCTCCCCGGCCTTTGGGACACTTTCCCCAACTATACTTGACAACTACAATAGTTACTGTGTATTTCGTTGTGTCTAGTGTTCTTCTTGCTACTGTATCTACACAATGCTGTGCACAGATGGGTTTTGTGTACATATACACATATACACACATTAGAAAATGGTAGTACACCAGATGATGGTGGCACATGCCTTTAATCCCAGCACTCAGGAGGCAGCAGCAGGTGGATCTCTGCGAGTTCGAGGCCAGCCTGGTCTACAGAAAAAGTTCCAGGACAGACAGGACTGTTTCACTGAGAAACCCTGTCTGGAAAAACAAAACAAAAAGATGAAAAAGGAAAGAAAATGGTGGGTTTTTTGTTTTAACCAATCTTCCCATTTTGCCTGTGTGTGCAAAAGAAAACCTTAAGATTGCCAAATGGTTGCTCCTATCCATGCAGTGGCCTTTCTGTGGGAGCCATAGTTTCAGTAGCTGGGTGAATGTCCCAGACTTCAGCAGGGAACTCCTGGGTCAGCACAGAGAATGCCTGCTCACCTGCAGACCCTTAGCTGCTCAGAGTGAGCAGCAATGAACTAAGGAGCCAGTAGAGTCCTGTCGAGTAGTGGTCCAGTAGAGGCCCTGAAATCCTTTCTTACTCACATCCTTTTCAGTACTGGGCTGTTCTTCCCTTCCAGTCCCTTCGGCTTCTCTGTAAACTAGAGGTCAGACATCTGGAAGCTACTGATGAGCTGTGTCTCCTTGCTGTTGTAGAGAGCAATGGGAGGCAGGGTGACATTAGACACCCTCCAAGAGGCTAGTGGTCAGCCCTAGGATCCATCACCACTGGGAGACAGGGCTCCCAGAAAGCTGCCTGGATCTGGTTTGTGAAGGTCTCAGGAGAGAAACAGCCTATAGGAGAGGCTCCTGTAGCAGGGGAAAACTTGTGCACAGTCAGCAGGATTCCTGCAGGACAGAACACATACCCACAGGGTTCTCGGTGGCATCAGTGGCCCAAGCTGCCTGCAGAATCTTGTCCCAGGTCCTCTTCTGACTCACAGTGCTCTCTCACCACCTTATCCTTCCATCTGAAAGCTAAGGGTGGGGCCACCTGGAAGCGGCTGCAAGGAATATGAAGCTACCTTCCTCTTTCAGTTGAAGATGTCAGTGACTAGACACCGTGACGGCTCCTCTGTCAGTCACGCTAGGAATCAAGAACTATGGCACATGGATCCCTCTCTGTGTATGCTACAGAAGGCTGTTGGGATGCACGTATTAATGAGAGGATGGCCATCGATGTGTGCCCAGTGAGTGAGCCCAGAAACGATATACAGATCTCTCTCTGCAGAGAGAGGTTGGCTTTGACTCTGCTAGGAGACAGGGGCTTGTAGTAAGAGCCATTTCTCTCAGAGTCTAAATCATAAAAACTGGTTTAAAAAGTCAGTTATTGGCATGCTTCAAAAGGATGCAGACTCAGAGAGATCCCAAGATACGTTTGGAGGATGCACATACCCAGCCTCCAGCAGCCAGGGTCCCCCAAACCAGGCTGGCTCCTTGTCTCGGCAGGCTGGCTCCCAGTGGTGGCAACCACCCTCCTGGTTCCTGCAGAAGGCAGATATTGAGGAGGTGAACAGACTTGCCTCTCGTCTCCTAAGAATGGTTCCCTATTTCACTTCTGCTTTGAGGTGAGACACATCCCGTACGTCAAGCCACGCAGGGGTCCCCCATCCTCTCAGCGCCAGCCACCCACAACAGTCTGTGTGGTACCCAAGAATAGGAAGGACTGGAGACAAGGCTCTGACCACAGGGCAAAAGGCCCAGGCCCCGAGCTCTGTCCTTCCCTCCTCCCCAGGAGGCTGCTGGCCATGACCGCTTCCCCAGAGCTGCTGCTTCTCTGACGCCTGGCTCTCCCCCTTCCTAGTGAGGAGAGTCCTGGGGCTGAAGACTGCTCTTTTCTGTCATGTGTGTGCTCAGTTGCCCCAGAAAATTCCTTTCATTGCTGGAGACTCAGTTTCCCCTGAGGGGTGAGGCTCCTATCACCCTGCTGCCTCCCACAGTGCTGTCCTCTGGCTCTAGCAGGACTCAGACCTCCACTTCTCTGGGGTTCAATACCCAGGCAGCTCTTGCTTTTCTTTCTTCTGTATTCTTTTTCTTCTGTCCTTTCCCAAGCTTCAGGCTGGTTGGTGGCATTTGAGGTTCTTTGTGACCTTGCCAGGCACATTAAAAATGGAACATTTGGCTTCCATGCAGGGCATATGCACAGCACCTCCTTAAAATTTAAATTTCTGGGCTTGGGTCAGGGGTGCAACTCAGTGGTAGGGTATTTGCTTAACATGTGTGAGACCCCGGATTCAAATATCAACCCTATAAAAAATAATATTCCCTGAGCACTCTGCACCACCCAGACAAGTATACAAGGCTAACTTCAAGGATCCTCCTCACTATGGCCTCCACAGCCTCTTTGAAGGAGGCCTGAGACACAGGATCCCGCTCCAGATTTGACCTATCCCCCGGTGAACAGACTGCCCAGGATCGCACAAGTAGCTGGCAGGAGCATTAGGGAGAACAGCAGTGATGTGAGCAGGGTGTGGTGCCACA
This sequence comes from Peromyscus attwateri, assembly GCA_902168425.1. Classification (NCBI taxonomy): domain Eukaryota; kingdom Metazoa; phylum Chordata; class Mammalia; order Rodentia; family Cricetidae; genus Peromyscus; species Peromyscus attwateri. The sequence goes on from CABHPP010141063.1 coordinate 10,591, forward strand.
CATCTGGAATTTCAGCACTCTAGAGACAGAGGCAAGAGGATTATGGGTTTGAGGCAATCCTAGGCTATAGAAGGACCCCGATTCAATTAAAAAACAACAACAAAAACAGCCTGTGTGGTGGTTCATTTCTCATGGCTCTTGTCTCCTAGGTTCTCTCACCAGTTATCCCTAAGTGATAGTGAAGATTTGATTATTCCCATTTTGTCACCATGGAAACAGATGCAGATCAGATGGATGGAGTGGGGGAGGGGGACCAACACAAGATCACACCGTGAGGAAGCAGAACACTGAACCTGGGAGCAGGGATTCTGGCTGCCTGAGGAGAAATGGGGAAGGCTCAGGAAAGAAGGCAATTCCCCTGATGGT
>CABHPP010141064.1:0-25083 GCA_902168425.1 Peromyscus attwateri
TACATGGCCATCCAGAAATATGCCCAGCTATCCATCCACACAGCTGACCGTCCATCCATTAAGTTACCTGGCCATCCACCTGTCTACCCACTGAGATGCCCTTCCAGCTAGCCATGCATTCAGCTATCTACCCATGTACCCAACTATTCATCCATGTGTCTGTCAACTCACTCACCTGATCAGCCAGTCGCCCTATCATCTGCAAGGTCCAGCCACATAGTGCTCATCCAACCTGGCCATTCTTCCATCCTACAGGTCTAGATACTAGTTCTGAAAGGGTACCCTTGAGCACAGGCTTCTCCGAGGAACCGGGCCATCCTAAGGAGTTTATTGCTGAGTGAATTGAGCAGAAAAGTACACACACACACACACACACACACACACACACACACACACACAAGCATGCCACTACAGTCAGCAAGGACAATAACCTCTCTGCACCAATCACAGATTGCAAGGAGAGGATGTGGGTGACTGCAAGAGGCAGGGTTTGTGACCAGACTGTGTTTCTAATTGACAGTCAACATTCTAGGGCACAAGCCTTATAAGCCTATTTGACGGGTAGGAAATTGAGAAGTGTACATGTTGGTCTCCTGTCGGAAGCTACACAGTGTACGGTCTGGGCATGGGAGCCGTGATTTTAACTGTGGCCTGTACTGCAGGAAGCTAAGGCCTTGCAAGAGGTTGAGATGGGAGCAAGAGACTTGGGAGAGAGCATTCAGGGATATCTGGGATGCATGTCTCAGCGTGGCCACCAGAATCTGTGTGAGCTGGATGGCAAGGACCTCAGAGGAGCCCTGAAGGTCCTACACACCGGATTCAAGTATGGAAAACAGGGCTGTTCCAAGCAGGAGTAACATGACAGGGGCAATGGAGTCAGGGAGAACAGAGAGAGCTTGAAGCTGAGGGTGCACCTGTGGGGGACCCAGAGACACTTGGAACACAGTGACATCACTCCCATGGGTGTGTGAGAAGATGTTCATAGAAACAACTTATCTGGGGCATGGGCAGTGGTCAAGGCCCCACGCGGTCCCTCACTGCCATCTGAGACCACCCACCAGGCCACGCCCACCTATTCTCATCTGACTGCAGCTTCCCGGTTTCACGAAGAGTCCCAAGAAAGGAGAGTCAGTAAGAGGAGAACAGGCTATGAAGATGGTTTCCAATGGTTTCCCTGCCCACAACATGACCACAATAACATTGTGCTCCCGGGCTATAATACAGAAAGCCAGGCGTGTGGGTAATGGTCACCACAGCAGCCAGTGGACTTTCCCTGGCCCTCTGCCTGCACTATCTGCTGCCAATCATGTCAACGGTGCCAGATGGGGAAGATCTGGCAGGCAGATCTCGCATGCCATACCTCCCGGAGGAAACTGACAGTTTCAACCAGAAGGCAGTCCTCGGGAGGCCTCAGGCAATAAGAGTCTGCATGGACTGAGTCTCAAAGGAACAAGACACTGGCTACTCTTGCTTTGCCCCTTAGTGAGGACTTCAAAAAGGGAAATCAAGATCCCGGGCCTCCAAGGTCTCACAGCCAGGGGTGGGCAGGTTACCAGAATGAGGCAGAAGCAAGCAAGCCTGGGTTCTGACAGGGAGAGGCTATGTGAGGAGCACCGGGTTGTTTGGTTACTTTTGTTTGTTTTTTAGTTCTTCAAAACATGGAGAATGGGGTGTTCCTGCCTCGCCACCTCTTCCTCGGGGACCGCTGTCATTTTTAAATTCCTCAGCAATGTAACCCATCCTAGCTGCCAGGAATTAGTGCAGACCCCAAAGATTAGAAGTGTAGTGGCTGAAAGCTAACTACCTGTCCTTCTGACCAGAGTGGCTACAAGTGTAGGAAGTGCTATGACCCTCAACTAGGGATTCAGCGGAAGGACTGGAATGTCAGGAAGGTGCTGTGCTTGCTGCCATAGTTTACCTCAGACGTTACAACCAGGACAAGTCAGAGAACCAGTTTGATTTCAGCTTCCAGTGGGACTGGCCTATCACACCCCTAGCCTGTCTGTATTCACCAGCCAGGACTCTCCCTGAGCTGGTATCCAAGGCTCCTGGGGCTTCCCTGGCTGGCATGATCAGTGGTACGACTGGGACATGGTTGAAGTCTGTTTCCTGCCCCGCCACTCTGGGAGCTGGGTCTCCCCGAGTCTGGCTGCTGTGTCCTGCTCACACCCTTGGTGAAACAGACATCCTTGGGGTACAGTGCCATCAGTGGCTTCTTCCTGATCGCCGTAGGAAGCAGTGCCTAGGATGACAGGGAATCATGAAACACCAGCCTGCCCGGTGAGAACCGGGGCCGGGGAAAGATGGGAATGGCATGAAGGGTTGCTGAACACCGGAAGGGAAGAGTAGGATGGAGGAGTATGCTACCAGGAAAGGCTTGAGCTCAGAACCACCCCCTGCCCAGTGGCAGGGGGTGCAAACAAAAGCTGGTAAGCCTGGCAGGAAACTTAACGCGGAGCATTCTGCTGTGCCTCGGAGAAGGAGCCACACTTCCACTGAGCTCCCCAGCTCCTCAGCTCCCTCGCAAGCACTGTCTCCTCATGTGCAGGCAATGTCTCTGAAGGAAGCAGAGAAGAGCCTGCTGAGCAAGGAGCTCTCTGGGGCTAACAAGGAGCTGGAACGGACCCGTCAAGAGGCCCAGAACCAGCAAGCGCAAGCTGAGGTGAGCCCCACTGATAGTTCCCAGCCTGGTCATGTATAGCCAAGCAGGTCCCGGCAGAGGCTCCAGGACACCCCCTTTCTGTCTGGTCCTAGAAGTATAGTCCCCTCTGTGTCTTCCTGCGTCTTATGTCCCCCTGGGGCCTCCAAGTTTCCTGCTGGAAGAAGCTACTATCTCAAAGGCAGGAATAGTCAAGTGATTGTGGCTGTCTATGCCTCGGCCCCTGCCTGTGGTGGCTACGGGCACTGGGACTCTTCCAGGCTGGTGCTCCTGGGAATCAGAGTTGATCAAGACTGACCGAAGGGCCAGGCTGGACCATATACTGAATATCAACAGCCAGGAGAGGGGTAGACCCAGGCCTATGTCCCCACCTTCTGATCCGTATAGCACCAGCCTTGCCTGCCTGTGCTCGAGCTAGTTCTAGTAAAATCCAGTTGTGAGCAGGCACATAACTACTCCTGTCTGACTGTTGGAGATGGCCTCCAGAGGAGGAGCTGAGGCTGTCCCTGTGGCTGGTCTTTGACTCTTGGAGATCTGTTCTTGTTGCCCACTTGGGGAGTGAGAGCAGGCCACCCAGCTGGAGTGACAGGCAGGCGTGCAGGTGGCAGGCCCTGGGGGAGGGCGTCCTGGTGATCCAGATAGAAGTAGACAGGGGCTGGTCCCCCAGTGCTGTGTCATAGGAGGTGGTATGGCAATAAGGTGTGACACCCCCCACACACACTACATATACTCTGACTCCACATCACATAATAGGGAAACCCAAGTGGTACCCAGGCTCCAGAAGCTTCCCTCTTGTTCCTATCCCTCCTGCTCTGTCTCCTCTCTCTCTCAGCCGCTTACCAGGGCTGGACAGCACTTCCCTGGCACAGGCCTGGAGGGGTCTCAGTCCATGGCTATGCCTCTCTCCACGATGCAGCCTTACCAGTCTCTGCCTGCCCTATGGGCAGGAAGGCATCCTGAGACCCTGGGAGCTGGCACCTCCTGCTCAGAGACCAGCCTCTGCAGGAGCCAGCACTGGCTTCTGGAGCTTTCTCTCATGCTGGCCAAATCTCCCCCTGGGCTAAGGACCAGGCCTTCCAGCCAGCACAGCTCCTCGGGGAGCTCATTAAGGGTTCTTTTGCCACCTCAGCTTAGAAAATGGAAATTAAAACCCGCTGAGAGAGAGGAAGTACAGCCAAGGAACCCCAGCTGTGGGGTGACATGGCACCGAGCCACCGATGGGTGGAGGGGCCTGCTGGCCTGAGTCACCACTGCCTCCAGGAGCTGGTCCCCAAGATTCACAGAGAACCGCAGCCTCCCTGAGCAAGCAATTCTGGACCCTGTGGGCACAAAGCCATGACCTGGCCATCCTGGGTGACTCGTGCCCATTGAGAAGGAGAGCAGCGGCCAAGGGTCAGAGCAAGAGGTGGGGCTGATGGAAGCCTCGATCCAGCTGTAACCCCCAGATGGTGGCCTGCAGAATGCAGGTGTGGGAGTGGGGTCTCTGCATTGCACTGGCCTCTCTGTAGCAATGCAGTTTAAAGGGGCCCTGACACCAACCATGGCCCAACTGTTCGCCTAGATGGTCCCCAGCCTCTCAGACACAGTAGCCTATCACAGGGGGAAGAGTGTGTTCTCCCAAATGCTGAGGACCTTACAGTCGTGGGAAAGAACCACATGAGGCCTGGGATGGGGCCCAGGGTGAGTGGGAAAGAGTCCTAACCAGAGATGGTGCTGGGCCTCATCACGGTGCGGAGGGTAACATCTTTGTCTGTGGACAAGGAAGTGCTTCAGTCTGAACCCGGGAGCTGGTGCCTAGAGGACCTCCTTTGGGTGCTCAGCAGTTAGCAGACCCCTGGAGAGACGGGAACAGGCTGTGGTGTAACAGGACAGCAGACCTGGGCTGCACCTAGTTCACGGCACTGCCCTGCTGCGTATGTGACTGGGGCACGTGTATTTGTAGATGGCAGGAAGGTAGGTGTCCCCTACTGCCACCTACCCATTGGAAAGGCCAGGAAACTGGGTGCCGGGTGGACAGGATGTATGTGGTGAGCAGTGTCCGGCCCCTCACCACGTCTCTCCACTGGGATTTCAGCCTCCTCGCCCAACACTGACTCAACATTGACCATGGTGGACGCTGCAGGTCTCAGAGCCGAGGGCTTAGGATGCCCCAGGTCCCAAGCAGACCTGGGTGACCTGAGTGACCAAAAAGTTTCACTGGGGTAGATGTTTAGCCCCAGATCCATTGCTTGGCCAGGTAGCCCACATGCTAGTGCCACTGAGGGCCGGACCTGCTAAGCAGCTGTCCCCGTCCCCTCTCTATATAAAGTGGGCTACACAGGAGTGTAAGGCAGAAAAAGGACACCTGAAACCCCCAACCAGGCCATGCCCACTCACTTGCCGTGATCTGATGGCTCGGGAATCCCAGAAGGAAAGCAAAGAGGCGTGGGCATGGGACTTCAGAGCCCAAGCTCGCTTTCAATTTTTTTTTTTTTTTTTTTGGTTTTTCGAGACAGGGTTTCTCTGTATAGCTTTGCGCCTTTCCTGGAGCTCACTTGGCAGCCCAGGCTGGCCTCGAACTCACAGAGATCCACCTACCTCTGCCTCTCGAGTGCTGGGATTAAAGGCGTGTGCCACCACCGCCCAGCCCCAAGCTCGCTTTCGTGGGGAGCATTCATCCCACAGTGCTTCGTCCTGACCTGGCAGTCAGGCCTCAGACCAGCCTCCAGTGGTCTTTATGTCTCCAGGCCACCATCACTGCCGTGACCACAGAGCTGAGAACGCTCCAGGTCCAGTTTGAGGAGGCCATCTCCACCCACCAGAGAGAAGCTGAAACTCTGAGAGAAAAGCTCCGGGAGGTAGCAGCCGAGCGGAGCAGTGTGAGGAGAGAGGTGAGGAGATGGGTCTCTTGAGTATAGAGAAGAGGGTACTGGGAGTAAGGATGCCCAAAAAGGAGGGTACCACAAGACCAGCAAGAGTCGAACGGACTGACCCGTTTGGTTCAGCAACCGGTGGCATCTCTCAGAGGGGTGAAATGGTACCTGGCTCCTGGCATCAGCTGGGGAAAGCTGACCATGGCCTCGTAGAAGAAGGTTTTTTCTCTAGCCCAGAGTGATAGATTTGGCTGTAAGAGGCTTGACCAGAGAGAAGCTACCGCTGAGAGAAAGCAGAGCTGCTGTGGTTTGCTACGGGTAGCTGTGAGGCCCAGTCATGGCTACCACTGGCCCTGCCTCATCCCAGGAAGACCACAGAGCATCTGTGGTCCTGTTGGGACAGTCAGAGGCTGGCTACCCAGGGACACTAGCCATGGACAATCGATCAGAACCATGGCACGGGCTCCAGGGTCTCCCCAGGGTCTCCCCAGGGTCACCCCGGCCTAACCTACACTTCCACACAGTTCAGAGACTGGGACTCAGATACGGGGAGCTGTCATTGTACAGTGGCTGTAGCCTCCCCCCAAAGCCTGCCCGAGAGGCCACTGTGGCACAGAGGCGGGAAGAGTCTGTCTAAAAATCTGTCACCTAACGAGCCACCGGGAGCCCCCAGGGAGGCAGGCTCTGCCTGCACTAGAGGCCTAGACTCTACGTGGGATGGGGTGCTGGGGTGGAGTGAAGCTGAGTTTAGGGTTCCCAAGGCAGAAAGGCAGGAGCAGTGGGGTGGTGGTGGGATTTTTCAGGGACAGTCATGGGCCCTGATGCTCACACAGAGGCTCCAGGAACCACATGGGCCACAACACGGTGGGGGACAGTCCTGGGCGGGGCTAGAAGAGGCCAGGGCGAGGCCAGGCAGGGGCCCAGCAGGCAAGCAGATGGAAAGGTGTTTCTGAGGAGTTCTGACAGGACTTGGGGGCGCCTGGGAGAGGCAAGGGCAGGAGGGTATGTGGATTGAGGATGGGGGCGGGGGTCAGCCAGAACCCAGGTGGGGCCTGTGGGGACAAAGCAGCTTCACAGCTTCTGGGCTGTGTGCCAAGGCTGGCAGGCAGGGCAGCTGGCCTGGTGTGGTGAGGAGAGGGGCTCTCCCTCCCCAAGCACACCCCAAGGGGCCGGCCAAGAGCCCGGGAGAGGAAGAGAGCATGACTGAACATGACGGGCTGTTTATATTGGCCCCAAAGAGAACGGGCTCCTTCCAACAGATTTCAAAGCCGAGGCCTGGTCAGCGGCCACATGGAGAAGCAAAGTGTAATTTCAAAACTAGGGGCAGAAAGAGAAGAATCTGGGGAGGGGGCCCCTTTGTTCTGGTCAGAGGAAGGATGTGAACCTCACAGCCAGGTCAAGTTTTCAGTAAGGAAGCCCCCCCAGAAAGTGATAAGGGGTGATGGGAGTCTGAAAAGGTGGGGGGATGGGGTGGAAAAGAGAAATAATTACAGAAGAGCGTCCCAGGTGCCAGGTTGGTTCAGAAGATCCCCACTTTCAACGGGAGGAACTAGCATGTTCCCACAGACCTTCTTGGGGTTCACACACATGTAAACATGCACATACACACACATACACACACGCACACACACACACACAGAGAGGTAAACCTACATGTTGACGCCTCCCATTTGTACGCACATATGTGCACATCTTGTGCAACTTAAGACAACACACATCCATGAACACAGATACACACTAAGTGGTATGTGCACACTAAGTAATATGCATATGCACACCCAATGCATTTGCGCACACACACAGGGCTACCATATGAAAGCACATACAAACATCGAAAAACATATACACGTGCATGTCGATGAACAGCAAACACACATGTACACTTAGAAGCATACCTACCGTATATGTGTAAACATACATTTATATGCATGCACACATATCCTTTGGGTGTGCACCAAAGCACACATGAATACCCTCATTCATGCATGCATGCATGCATGTATGCACACACAGGCTACCCCGCTGCTACCTCTCCCCTGCTTGCCTTGCTGCCCTCCTCCCTGCAGAGCTCTGGAGTTGCCTCCCTGCAGGAAATTTCAAAAGAGACTGTTTATACAACTTCTAGTAAAGAAATAATTATTATAATCACATTAAGCGATTTGGCTGTAAAATTCCTGCAAAAGGGATGGTTGTCCTCAGGAGGCGGTGGGTGGGGGTGCTGAACAGCGGGGGAGGAGGTGGCCTGGCGGCAGGGGGGCCCTTCCCCCATTTGTTTTGCTTATTTTCATCTCCCCTACTCCGGGAAATGAGTACAGCTCCTTTTATGATGGACAGGCCCTTTCCCTGGTCCTTGACCTTCTGGGTGGATTCTGCTGAGCTCAGCGGAAAATGCTCGGCACGGTTGTGGCTCCCACATGTGGGGGGTGGGTGGGGAGCAGTGAGTGGGGAGGCCCTGGCCCTTCCCAAAAACAGAACAACAATAACAGCGGGCGGACTCTGGAGCCAGACCGGCCGGGGGCCTGGACAATGTCCCGTGAAAACAGCTAGCAGAGAGGGGTTTGCTTTTGGCAAACCAGCCACTCAACATCACTGAGTTCTTGTGGCTTCCTCTCTCAACATGTCCCTGCTGGCTTCCTCCACCTCCTCCCCAGGGACACTTGAGAGCCAGGATGGAGCCTCCTCTGATGCTTCTGGTCAGAGTTGTAGATTGGGAGGCCTCAGAAAGTCCCTAACCCATAGCCTGGGAGTTGAGAGTGGGTTTGCCCTCCTCCAGACCCTTCCATATAGAACCTGGGTGCCCAGAGATGTTTCATGCTCCAAGGCAGGAAACCAGGACTTGGTACTCCTGCAGTGTGCAGGCACTACCCCTGCTTCCGGCATGATAGGGTCACCCTCTGGACCATGGGCCAGCCAGCAGGAGATGGGAACTTACATCCATGGCCCCTTGCTTCCCTGGGTCAGCTCACAGAGGTACTAAGTGGTCTCCCTTATGTTTGAGTATATCCATGCTCCTATGGTTTGAGCCCTGCCTTGAAGACTCCTATGATGCTTATAGCCTCCTGCTTCATAGAGCAGCCTGGCCTGAGAAGCCCTGAGTCTACTGGATAATTTAAAAGGCACGGGTGCCTGAGCTCTCCGTCTGCCACTCCACTCTCCCCCACTCCCCCACCCCCACCCCCCACACACTATTAGGAGAAGGAGGTTGGAGGGGATGGTTGAGCTCAGGACTATATAGATGCTGGTGCTAAGCACCAGGCTGCTGACCCACTACCTACATAGTTATCAAAAGGGAGGTGCAGGCCCTGGGGTAGCAAGCAGGAAAGGCTATCAGTAGTCGAAGCTGATGTATGGACAAAGCCATGCCCCAGGAAAGTCCGGTGACCACCAATCCACATTTCAGAGTTCTACAGAGTGAACACAGGGTAGAACCAGCCCCAGGAAGGGTCAGGGTGGACGCTATCTGGACCTTGCACCAGAGGGACCTGCTTTCTCTTGCAAGTGCTGGGTGACCCAGGGATGCTCAGGCAGAGTCAGAATCCTCTACTCCCTCTGGTTCCGGGAGCAGCTGCCGGTGCACCCACAGGCCCATGGTCCCCAAGCTGGTCACTAGAGCATATTTCTGCCTTAGGCTGAGGGGCTGCAGGCACAGCTGAACATGGCCCATGAAAGGCTGGCTGAACTGCGCCAAGAGCTTCAGGACAGTGAGGAGAGTCAGGAGGGGCTTCGCAGGGAGGCCTTGGAGGCCCGCCGGGCACTGGACGATGAGGCTCAAGAGAAAGATGTGCTGCAACACTCCAACACCAAGCTGCGGGCCACCATCCACAGGGCTGAGCAAGAGAAAGCCAGGTAGGACGGGGTACGACAGGTGCCCTATAGAGCAGTCACGGGAGGAGCCTGCAACCCTGCTGTTCAACCAGGCCATAGGGAGAGAGCACAGCAGGGGTAGCCAATGAGCTGGGCCAGAAAGACAGTGAAGGCAACCTTCAGCTGCCCAGATTAAAATGCCTACAAATGCCAGCCTATCCAGGGAGGCTAGGGACCAAGCCAACTTGTTCCTGTCCTCAAGGAGTTCCCATCCAGCAGGCCTAACAGGCTAGGGAACCCGAGTCCCTGTGAGTGGGCTGGACATGGGGTCTCTGGGGGTGTCATAGAGAGGTAAGGAAGGGTGAGCTAAAGGGGAGCTGAGAGGTAAGAGGGGACAGGGGCACATTTCTGGCTACTAAGGCTTGGAGAGCCTCTGAGCTGAAGGTAATGGGAGCCCTCCGGAGGTTATGTCTTAGGGCAGTGTGGAGGGTGAGGCTCACTGAGAGTAGCACCTCCCTGGGGAGGGTCTGTCTGATGAGCTCTGGGCCCAGTGTCCAGCCAGCCTGTGCCCTGCCTAGTTTCAAGCGGTCCAAGGAGGAGCAGGAGCAAAAGCTGCTGGTGCTTCAGGAGGCCCAAGGAGCAGCTCAGAAGGAAGCCTGTGAGCTGAGGGCCAGGCTGCAGGAGTTGGAACGGGCACAGGGGGATACCTGCCGGAAGCTCCAGGAGCGCCACAGACAGGTGAGGGGGCCTCCACCCAACCAGGTTGTCCCGGGTCCCCCAACCCTGTCCCTCCCTCATAGGCACCCTGGGGGCCAGTTTCTACCCCGCTCTTTGTGTGGAGTGACACCGGCCGGAGCCACCCCCCTTAGTGAGAGCCATAACTAACTCACAGATGCCTCCCATACTCCCCAGTCAGCACGTTCACCCAAAGAGGAGCCCAAGGTGTATGTCTGCAGAGTGAGAGAGGTTGGATCCCAAAACCCTCTGCCCAGAACTGAGGTCCCTCGAACGTGGACAGCTCCCAAATGGAGGCAGGGATCATTGGAGCTGCTGGGCCCCTGACCACTCAGCACTGCCCGCCATGTTCTAGGTAAGGACACTGGAAGCTGAGAACCAGAGGAAGAGACGGGAGGTGAGTGAGCTGCAGGTCCAAGCCTCCAGGGACTCACAGCAGCAGCGGAGGAACCTGCAGGAGGCACTGGAGCTGCAGAGGCAGGTCGCTGAGTCCCAGGCTGCCCACGACGGTGCCCAGAAGGAGGTAGGAAGGCTGTTTGTCCCTCTGAGGGGGAACCACTGAGCTCTGGTACAAACGGGGACCAAGGCAAGGTCCTTGGGAACACCTATGGGGGAGGCAGGAGGCAGTGAGTAGGGATGGTGGAAAGAGGCCAGATGCCCATTTCCTCTCTCTATCCACTGTCCCCGTGATAACCTGACCATGTGCAGCAAGGGGCAAGTGAAAGGGATCTGAGGGCAAGGGTTTCCTTAAGCTGTAACCTCTTAATTTACCCAGATCTGTTTTAGGAAAGAGCCAAATCTTGCTCAGGTGCTGGGCAGAATTCTGGGCTGGAGCCAGGTAGGGAGGCCTCAGGACACTGAGTTAATGCCTAGACCCTTGCCTGTCCACATCACACATGCCCAACCTGTGCACACATGCCCCCAGTGCCCCAGACTCACATAGCCCCTACGCCTGCTCCCAAGACACTGTTTAGCCACAGCCGAGATTGTAGCTCAGTGTACTAAAGGTACCGCATGCCTCCAGGGACAGAGGGGCCTTTCTGAGCCCAGCAGTCCCCAGCTTTCAGACCCAAATGGCATGCCTGGCCATCTTGAACACCAGTCATGCCTAGAATGTGGGGGCTTAACTCCCAAGCTCATGTGACCCAGAATGACCTCAGCCCCACACCTCATTCTGTGAATAAGGCCATTGTTATGCTGCAGCCACCCAGAAAGGGAGATGAGGCCAGGCCCCCCTGCTCTGGCTCAGGGGAAGGGGGCAGGCTGCCTTTCCCTCTTCCCCACAGTCTGTGCATCCCCTGATCATGCACGCACGTGTATGTAGGGTACAGGTATTGTCCCATGGTGAGAAACATAACAAAGCACACTTTGGTCACGACCAGGCTCTGAAGCGGCAGATGAAGAGAAGTGGCTGAGATGGGTCCCTAGCAGGAGAGAGCAGCCGGTCTATGGCCCTAGCTAGCTGAGATTTTACAGACAGCTGCCAGCAGAGCTCTCTGTTGCTGAAAGATACGCCATGATGCTGAGGGGCAGATCTCACCTGACTTAGGTATAGCCACCTGCTAAATACACTAGGAGACCGAGCTAGGGTACCTTCCAGCTATAACCTGTCTTGGGATGATGCTGAGAGTCTTCAAAGGGTATGCAGAACAGGGTTTCCCACTGGCCTGGCTGAACCATTGGTCCAACCAGCCTAGATGTCAGAATCCTACATCTGAGTCCCAGCGTCCTTCCTGCAGGTCCTAGGGCTACAGCAGAAGTTGGCTGAAGTCGAGGCAGCCAGGGAGGCCCAGGCAAAGCAGCTGGAGGGGCAGCTCTGTGAGAGCCAGAGGGCTGAGCAGACCCTGCGGGCCGAGTTGCGCAGGCTCACCAGGAAGCTACAACAGGCCAGCAGCCAGGCTGACAGCCTTCAGGCCAGCCTGGACAAGGCCTGTAGCCGAGTGCACATCCTGGAGCAGGAGCTGGCCCAGGCTGAGGGTGCTAGGCGCAATGCGGAGGCCCAGCTGGGTCGGCTCTGCTCCGCACTCCGCAGTGGCCTAGGGCTCCGGAGTCAGAGCCACTTGGCCTCTCCAGAGAGGTCCTGTTCGCCCACAACAGGTCAGTGATTTCCACTCTATTTTGTCCCCAGCCTGAGTTCCCCAACCTTTCCTGAGGCCTCACAACACACATAATAAGGAGACCAGACCAGTGCCAACAACTTCAGGAGTCGGTGTTTACTATAGCCTTGCTACCCGCTCCTATAGGGCAGGAGATGCAGAGAGAAGAGCACAGGATATCTATGTGTCTGTCCCTACCCACACTCCCTCGGCTTTCACCTCCTGCAGGCAGCTCCCAGGCTCGCCCTGGACGGCAAAGGGCCAGTCCTACTACTCGATCCTATTCTCCATCCCGATGGCCCTCACCTGTACCTGGAGACCCTGACTCACAGATCATAGATGTGGCCTCTGTAAAGGATGCCCTGAGGGACTTGGTGCAAAAGCTTCAGGAAGTCCAGCAGGAGCGGGTAAAGAGGGATTCAGATCTTCTACACCCCAGAGACTCTGGGAGGCAGGGAGGAACTCAATCACTCACTCAAGACTGCTGTCCATCTGTCTGTCCATTCCTGGGCCTGCTGAGACCCTGGGAAATACTCGGTGGTTGGTTTTTAGACTGCCCTGTGCTGATAAACATCAGGAATGCCACCACCTCTCAAATCCAACTGCCTCACATGGCCCAGGACCACCCTGTCCTTCAGAGTAGGCAGCAGCAAATGCCCTGGAGCTCGCCCTGCTGGGCCATTCCAGAGTCTGAGGACACTGCATTATACACCTGGCCAGGTCACCTGAGTGTTCCCCCACAGGGGGACACCCTCCCCTCCTACTCACTGATGCCTCTGGTCCCAGGACTCCACCAGGGACACAATGGCTATCCCCTTATGATTTCCTTGGGACAAACAGATAATCGCAGAGACCACAGGGGTTGTCTCTTCTCTTTGGGCTCCCCCTTCCTGCAGTGCTAGACCTGGGGGCAGGTTTCTCAGCCTTAATCCTTAGCCTACTGCTCCAGCCTCCTATGGCCACCCCTGGAAGCTCCCCAACTCTATGTCCATGCTCCAAATCTAGGTTCTTCAGGCTCTGCCCTTCCTCCAGCCTCTGTGCCCTCCCAGGCTAGTGTGTAAGCTCAGCCATCCACTATAGCTGGCCTTCCCCTACAGTGTAGGGTTCCACTGCCTCACCCCACTACCCTGCTCCATATGTTTGGGCTAGACCAGAAGCTGCCTGCCTGGCCTCCCAGCTCACTAGTGAATATCTTGCCCCCTCCCTCTTGCCTGCCAGACCACCCTGCTGAGTTCTTTCTTCCTGCCTAGGACAACTCTAGCATCCAGGTGGCCAGTTTGAGCAGCCGGTTGAGCGAGGCAGAGAGTGAGCGCATCCACCTACAGAGCCGTGTAGAGCAGCTACAGAGGGACCTAGCCGATGCAGAGGAAGGTGAACCTCTCCTTCCTATGGGGGGGGGGGGCCCTTCCGTGTCCCTTCCTTGCCCACTTTTAGTGTATGGCCTCAGGAGGGCTCTGGGGTAGGCCTGGGACTGTGCCCAATGCCCAGGATGGCTCGGTGCCACCTTCCTCACTGATGACTTCCCATTAAAGGGGTGGACTCCAGAGACCTCTGAGACCTGCTGAATTTGGCCATGCCCCCGCCTCCTGCAGGTCTACCTCGGGCCAGCTGCAGCTGTGCCCTCTACTTGGCACCCTCCCTTCCAGAAATCCACATGACTCTGCTTGTCACCTCCTCAGAGAGGCCCTTTGCTAATTCTCCCCCACTCCCCACTGTTTTAAACTTACTGCCCCCCATTAAAAAGGCAGTGGGAGGCATGGCCCAAAGCCCAGGAAAGAAGAAGAGAAGGATTAAGAGTAGAGAAAGCAGGGCAGATACAGGGAGTGGTGGCCCAAGTTCAGAAGGTCAGCCCCAGGACCACTCCCCGCACCCCACCCGAGATGGGGAGCCTTCTCCCAGCCCTGCACCCAGGTGACACTTGCCTCAGTTTACCCAGTCTACTTGCAGCCTGTGAACTGGGGAGGGGCACAGCCAAGTGGCAGTTACCCCATAGATCAGCCAAGCTTGGGAGCCTCAAGCCACACTGTTTCCCCTCCCCGCCCCCCAGGCCAGCGCAGGGCAGAGAGTGCATTGCACAGTGCCCAGGCAGCTCAGGTCCTGCAGAAGGAGGCACTCCAGAGGCTGGAAGCAGAGCACCTGGCAAGCACTCGAGCTGCGAGCCAAGAGAGGCGGAGGATGCAGGTAGGATTCCTGGGAGGTGGCTACGGACAAATCAGAGACGGTCATCAGAACGTGGGTCTTGGGCCCATTCCCCAGCACAGTCATCTTGGAAGTGGTCCTCGACCTTATTTTACAAATCCGTGAAACTGAGATCTTCTGGTAAGGGCAGAGCTGGCAAGGGGCAGAGCTAGGGCTGGATTCCTGCCTTCCAGGTCCACCCCTTTATCTGAGGTCCCACGGGCAGGCACAGGGGGGTCCTGCTTAGCTCTGAGATCCTCACAGGGCTCTTTGCTGTTGCTCCTGGCCTGCCCTTCATTCTGTGTCCCTCCGTCACAAAAGGGTTTGCGTGGGACTCAAGCACGTGTTCCCATGTGGGGTGCCGTGCCATGGGTAGCTGCTGGAGTTGCAATGGGGCCTAGAAACCCTCGTGAGGAAGCAGCCAGGCCGTAGGTCAGGACCTAGCTCTGGCCTCCCTCTGCCCTCTCAGTAAGGGGCTCTACCATGGACCACAGATGGAGTAATGCAGCAAGTGCTAAGCCTCCCCTGCCCAGGGGCAGGACTCCAGAGAACAGCTGAGGCCTTCCCAAATGTTCTGGGCAGACCCAGATGTGTGGGGAAGAGCATCCCCAGCTGGAAGCCCTCCCCCAGGTATCAGAGAAACAGGATCCCCAGGTCTATTGCTAGGAGTATAAAGCTGGCAACCATGGACAGGAATGGGGTTAAAAACTACAGGTCACTTGTCCCCAAGTACCCCTCCGTGGAGGGAGCTGCAGGTGAATGCTAGCCTTTAGACGTCATGGGTTCCACGGGCTTCTATCTAAGTGTCAGCTGAAGAGGCAAATACTAGGCCAAACTGGTCACCAGCCTCACCCAGGCCTACACTCCCTCTCTCCATGCAGGGACCATGGGGGGAGTCTAGCCACCCTCAGAGGCCTTCTGTACAGAGCAGTCGGGTGGGCAGGAGCCTCCTGCAGGGAGATAAAAGGCAGAAGACAGAGGCTGTCCTGCCTCCAGGAGCAGCTTCCTCATCTTCCCAGGAGGTTTCAGAAAGACCCCTCTAAGCATAGCTGCTGTGGGGTGTGAGTGTGTGTGGAATGTGCTCTTCCTAATGGAGTGTTCCCACCCCAGTGTACAGGGGAGAATGGCCTTGGGTCCAGCTGAGTGCTTTGTTCTGAATCCTACCTGACCCAAGGCTGACAGCGGCCCCCACTGCGTTCATTTGCCCTTTATGTTCATTCACAGCTGTTTCTATCCACCTTTGCCTTTTCAGGCATTTACCCCATTGACAAGGGTCACATGATGAGAAACGGTTTCTCCTGGGATTGCGTCCATGCTTGCTTCTCTGAGCTTTCTTGGACTTGTGCTTTCTCATCCATGAACAGAAAGTTCATTCTTTGTTTTCCCCTCTTCCTCCGGCCTCAGTTCTCAGGTCTCCCTCTGGAGAGGTCATCTCAAAGGCGGTCACTGCTGGCTGTGCTCAGGGGTCCTCCCACCTCTGGGCTAGGTCTACTTTCCGTGTCCGAGGTGGGGGGTGGGCGGGGGATCTTTGTCTCTTCCCTACTGCTTCTGCCTGTGTCTTGGTGCCGAGGATCTGTCTGTTCCTGAATCTCCTCTAGATGGACCTCTGGGAGGCTGCCTGCCACCACACCCCACACTTGCGCCCTGAGCTTCCGTGTCCTTTTCTGCCACAGACCTGGGCTCTCTACCCGCTACAGCCTACACTTGGCCAAAAGCTTCCCGTGACTTTGCAGCTTGTGACCGACCATAGATGATCTAAATTCCCTGATGCAGGAAGCCCATTCTCAGAGACAGCCCTGGCACAGAGGGCCTCTCCTGGGGAGAGCTGGCAGAATCCCCACCAGAGGCCCCAGAGAAGGCCTGCCAGGCTTGCTAGGGCAAGTCCAGCTTTTTGCCATTCTAAGGCTGAGGCCTGGGCCTGGGCCAAATACCACTTGGCTTCTAGGCCTTGGGCTCCCAACCATGGGCCCTCTTGGGTTGACTCGCAGAAGGACAATGTGAGCTAGACAACTCAAGACAGTTCCTGCTCCTCTTCTGATCCCAGCTCAGAGCTCTTGTGTGACTAGATGGAGCTGAGCAGCAGGCCTCCTGTGTGGCTAACCCACCAACAGAGTCGTAGCCTTCATCCCCCTGCATCCTGCCTTGCTCCGTGACCTCTCCTGAGGTCATTGATCTTAGCACAGCAGGGAGATGCAAGGGTCCCTCAGAACCTGACTGGTATGCTTTCGACTGTACGGGGCATTCCAGATGACATCATAGCCCTGGTGAGGAAGCACTGCGTGACCCTGCTCCCCTGGGAGGGACCTGATTTCTCTCAGACTTCAGGTTCTTTGTTGCCCTCTGAGCACCGTCTCAGATGCGTTACCAAGATGCGACAGTTCTGCAGATTTTTCTTAGGGCTCTCTCTAAGGTGGAAGCCAGAAGGCTCGCTTGTCTTTAAAATTCAAAAAATGTTGCCAAGTTTGGGTGTGATGGTGAGCCTAGCACTCAAGAGACAGCAGCAGGAGGATTGCCACAAGTTCCAAGGCAGCCTGCTTGGTATAACAAGAGAGCTCCAAGTTAGCCAGGGCCATGTGAATTACCAAAATGTTGGCTTGCCACAGTCCCTCTCACCACCCTTTCCTATCTGCTGTGAGCTTCTGCACCAGCAGGGTCCAGTCACCTGCCTTCTGCTCTCGGTCCTTGCCACTTCAGAAACATCTCAGCCAGGGCGGTAACCTCAGCCACTCCAGATGCTGACGCGGGGAGGCTGAGGAAGTTCAAGGGCTGCCTAAAACATTGATGGAGTTCAAGGACAGCCTGGGCAGCCGTGAAACCCCGACTCAAAAGAAACAAAATAGAAAAAGGCTCAGGAGTAGAGCTCTCGTCAGCACAGGCAAGGCCCTAGGCCCAATCTCCAGTGCAAAATAGACCAAACAAACAAACAGACACACAGACAACCCCCTTTTCTTCACCAGTCTCTTCTTAGCACTTTGTCTAACTCAAGACTCTTGATACTGGGTCCTGGCCCCTGCCTCCCACTTCTCCTTCCTGTCACTGTTCCCCCAAATCCAGAAGTTGGGTCATCAGTCTTCCCTGCATCGTGAGCTGTGACTGTCATTTTTCTGATCAGTGGACCTCTGGCCCCTGCCCTATCTCACCTCAAAAACAATGCTCACTTTGGTTAGCAGGCCTCAAACCTAACCCCTCTGAATGGTACTCTTTGGTGATTTTTTTACTTTACCTATCTTTGAAAAGAGGGGAACTCTGCTATTGTTGGAAGTCAGAGTGGCAGAAGAGTCAGTGGGAACTTGGAGACTCTATCCTGACATCCTAGGCTGAGGGGAAAGGCAGAAAGGTGTGGGGAACCATGTCGGCCTGCATCAGAGTAGTGTCTCCCCCTCCCAAAGACCCTCTGCCTGGGAACAAAGAGACAAAGGCTTGCTTTCCTAGTGACGCTGCTGTTGAGGTGCCCTCTACTCCAAGCTTGCCAGTGTGGGGTCCTGAGGGGCACGGGGGGCCATCTCATCCATATGAGTCGGTTTCCCTGGGATTTGGATATCTTCCCTTGTCTCTCTGCTCTCCTCTGTCCATAGCCACTTCTCAGTTCAATGAAGAATTCACTTTTTTTTTTTATAGAAGTCTCCTAAAACCTATCAACATTATGCCATCTTTTTCTCATAATCCTAGAAAAGTGCCTTTTGTTCTTGGCCAGCTGGAGGCCTGGGGACATGGCTACTCTTATGGCTTCCCAGTGCCCCCTTGCCACAGCTGGGTTGTTGCCAGCCCCCACAAGGCTGGCCTAGTGCCCTCCTGGTTCTGCCAAACCTAGGGCATATTCCAAAGCAAGGCCTGCATTTTACACAACTTCTTTCACTTTCATGGACTGATTCCTCCCCCCTTCGCCCCCCCCCGCCCCCATTCACATAAGCCAATGTGTTTGTCAAGAAAAAGTTAATTAAAAACATATTTTTCTAATTAAATGGTAGGCTGTGCTATGCAAACAGTACAAGTCTTGTTTGAGAGCAACTCCTTCCCGTTGCCAGGGCTACTCCAGGGCCCAGCAGAACAACAGGGGCACACAGGGCTGCCCTGAGAACCTAGAAGAACAAGACACACATGGCTATCTTGGGACCCAACAGAAAAATGGGACACAAAGGTTATTCAGGGAACCCAGCAGAATGATAGACACAGAGGACTGTCCTAGGGACCCGCAGAATGACAGGACACAGGACTACCCCGGGGACCCAGCTGCATGTACAGCCGTGTCTGCAGCATGAAGACATACACCCACCAGCACCAGGGCACATGCATCTGGATGGGCTTTCAAGCAGAGGAACCAAGAACTGCCCCCGTGCACACATTCCTCATGCCCCAGTGGAGAGGCCACTAACATTCTCCGTGGGACTGGCACCAGGTCACAGCCCCAGAGTCCTAGCGGCACCTGAAGAGTCCTTGGACTCCTGCCCAGGCCTCCCCTGTGGCAAGCACACCCTGAACATCTCCACTGGCTTTACACAGCCCACTGCTCGCTCACTCGCTCTCCTGCTGGCATAAAGAAGCCTTAGGACCACGCTCTGGGTTCCAAGTCTGGGCGCACCTGGCCTGCCTTGGGGGCGCACATTTGCTGGGGCTCACATCGTGGCCATGCGGGCCTAGCTGCTGTCAAATGTTTGCAGCTGTAATTCCTCAGTGATGTCACATGTGTTTGGATTTATCTGTGCTAAGAATATGTCCTGCTATAAAAAGAATTGTTGAGCTTCCTATCCTTGTCTATCACTGGAGTGATAGAAACTGCACGGGAATTAGGTTTTCAAGAAAGGTTAACTGTTCCACCCTACAGCTCCTGTCACGCACGCTATCCCCTATCCCCTCCAGCCCTGGCCAGTCTCTGTCTCTGCCATTTCTTGGATCGGTGTGTCATTTGGGACTTAGGCATGCCAAGAACCTGTATGTACATCACCCTGGGCCTCAGTTGACTTACACATGTATGCAAACGTGGTACATGAATGTATATGCACAGTGGTTTACTGGTAGAGGTATGTCTGGAATCGTATACCCCACTGTCCCTGACCATTGCAGGGTTTGCTGTTGTTGCTACTCTGTTTGTTATTCCTAATCTGCCTTACCCAAAGTCTGTCTTTTCAAGTAATCAACTTTTATCTCTTCTCCCGTTTCCATCTCAATTACTCATTCCAGCTCCTATCGCTAATAATACTGTATCTTATTGTTTTTGCTGCAGTTTCCTGTGGTGTTTGAGCTTTCTTTCAGTTTTCCCTAGCTGTGATTTGGTGTGTGTCCTTGCAGTAGTTTTCATTCGTTTGTTTGTTTGGTTTTGTTTTCTCAGAGTCGTGTAGCCCAGGCTAGCCTTGAACTCAGTATATAACTAAGGATGACTTTGAACTTCTAATTTTCCTGCCTCCACCTCCCAAGCACTTCGTTTACAGGCAGACACCATCGTGCCCGGTTTATGTGGTGCTAAGGGATCAGACACAGGACGTCATGTATGCTAGGCACATACTCTACACACTGAGCTACATCCCAGTCTTCCTGAAGTTTGGAGTATAAATTCTCACCCTTTCTCCCGGTGTCCCTGGCTTCTTTTGTCACTTCTTGTTGCTGTGTGTCCCTTGTGCACATGCTCCCTAGAGGGGTTGGGCTCTGGCACAGAGGATGGCTTGCTTAGATCAGTTTCCTGTGGGTCTTTATTTCTGTGTGGGCTTGACGGTTGCATGTTGGCTGGGTGCTTTAGGTTTGGTTTTGTCTATTTACAGGGTAGATAATATTTGAGATATGCTAACAAAATTTTGAAGGAGAATATTAAAACCATGGTGGCCAGCATGATCAGATAGGAGAACCAGCACAAAGTAGACAGCAGTGTGCCTGTAACCTCAGCCTCGAAGAGAGGGCAAGTGGATGATCCCTGGAGCTCACGACCGACCAGCTTAGTGGAATAAATGAGCTCTAGGTTCAGTAAGATGCCCTGTCTCAAAAAATGTGGAGGAGCTGGGAAAACGGCTCAGGAGCTAAAAGCACTTGCTTCTTTTGCAGAGAACCCAGGAATGTACGATTCACAATACCCACAGGGTGGTTCACAGCATTCTGTAACTCCAGTTCTAGGGGATCCAATCAAAGCTCTTTTCTGGCCTTTGCAGGCACCAGGCATGCATGTGGTACACTCATATGCATGCAAGCAAACAGTCTTACGCATAAAATAAAAATAAAATTTAAAAAACCCTAAGGTGGAGAATGATCATGGACGATATACAGCATCCTCTAGTTTCCACATGCACAAGCATATGTACCTGCACACACATGTGCACAAGCCCATATGAACACATACACACACACCCTCAATGACCCAAAGTCATCAGTTTGGGCCCAAGGGACAGGTTTAGGGTGCTTGGTAGCCTGTTCCGGACTTTTTTTTTTTTTTTTTTAAGATTTGTTTATCTATAATGTATACAATGTTCTGCCTGCATGTATGCTTGCACACCAGAAGAGGGCACCAGATCTCATTCTAGGTGGTTGTAAGCCACTATGTGGTTGCTGGGAACCGAACTCAGGACCTCTGGAAGAGCATCCAGTGCTCTTATGCCCTGAGCCATCTCTCCAGCCCCTGATCTGTCCTTCTTAATGAAGCCAGAGGATATTGAAAGAGCCTTCCACCCCTCTGCTGTGGCGCTAACCACACTAACTGGTGCACAGCACTTTATCCTCCATGTTCCTGTCTATCACACCCACACACCCGCAGGCTCTCGGGCAGACTCTCATGCTTCCCCCACCCCACCCCCACCCCCACCCCTCTCTCTCTCTCCCTTCCTTAGGAGCAAGTGGACACCCTGCGCCAGGCCCTGGAAGAGAGCAGCAGGCACAGCCAGAGCCTTACAGAGAAGGGGAGGCAGCTGGGGCCACTGCAGCAGGTGAGGGACGCCAGGAGGACAGGGTATACCTGTCGCCGGGAGGCAGTGAACCTGCTCACCGTGGCGTGGCGAGGCGCTGCATCCGAATACCTAAAAAGTTCTTCAGCATAAAAGAAGGCCCTAGGCAGATGCCAGAGGCAGGTGTGGAGTCGACTGTGCAGCCAATTCCCAGATGACAGACAGTCAGGAAAACTGAGGGACACCACAGGGAGTCCGAGGGCTGACTTTCTTGCTCCACAGTAGGCACCTCCAGAAGGATGGGTTATTAGCAGATGCATAGTTTGTAGGGGGAAAAATAAGACCGTCCTCAGACAAAATGCCTGGCTCCGAGAGGCCACGGATCTCCCATTCCTGGCCCATGCCCATTGCAGCCTCTTCCCACCCAGGTGCTCCTGCGGAGTCACAGGGAGCAGGAAGCTGCAGCGACCCAGCGGGCAGAGAGGCGAGCCCTGCGGGAGCAAACAACTTCACTGCGCACCGAGCGGGCCCGCCTGCAGGGGGAGCTCGCGGCGCTGCGCACGCGCCTCATACAGGTATTTGTTCCTGAGGCGGGGGAGATTCCTAGAGATACAAGGGGAGAGCTGCAAGAAGTGGGGAAGTTCCACGGCTGGCCCGAGAGCGGATGCTGGGAAAAGAAAGGTTGGTCCAGCAGGCTTCGGTGTCTACGTTTGGCCTGGACAATGGTGCCAAGTTCAGAGGTGGCTCCAGAGCTTCCAAGCACCTTGTAGAGACCTCTGGTGGTGACAAGGCACCCTATCTTGACTGTCTCTGAGGAAGGTGCAGTACCATGGATTAGTAGCACCACCCCTGACTTTGTGGCCAGCTCTGCCCGAACTACCTCCTGGGCTCCTGGGTCCTGTTCACAGTGGAAATAGCACCCAGCTTTGAAGGATGTCATGGGCTGTGCCAGGGGCAGCAGGTGGGGTGGCAGGCACAGTGTTCTGCAAGCCTCTCTCAATGTTCATTGCCTGTCCCCTTCTCATATTTCTCATTGAGAGCGCCCCCCCCCCCCCCAGCACATGTAGAGCAGAGCAGACAGGCAGGCCATACCATGAGACCCAATGGTCTTGATGCTGCGTAGGGCTATGGATGGATGGTCCTTGCTCGGCACGGGTCGGGGTACAAGACAGAATTCGTGCAACCTGGTGTCCACTAGAAGAAGCAGGGAGGAGCAGGACACGGCCCACTTAAGCTGGCTTTGCAGAGTACAGGGCTGGGCTGTGGCCACAGAACTCTGATACCCTCACTGCCGTCTCCAAGGTAGAAAAGAGGCCCAGAGGACTGGCCCCAGGGAAAGAGTCAGGAGGGAGATGAAGGATGGAGTGTGGAAGAGAGAAGGGGAGGATAGAACCTGCCAGGCTGGCCAAGTGGCGTCAGCAACCTGATTGCTTGGGGCTTTGTATCTGCGTTTGCAAAGCAGCGAAGCAGGAACATCTGTGTTGAGATGTTGAGGGCCTCAGGCATGGGCTCCAAGGCAGGCCGCCCCTCTCAAGGCCTCTTTACTCACCCTTACACCCCAGCCTGCCCAGGGCACAGGAGCCAGCAGGCCAGGGTGGTTACAAAAGCCACCAACCAGCTTGTCCATAAAAGGCTACCTGCCTTCCCACAAAGGGAAGGTGGTGTCAGCGGGAAAGGGTCACCAGGATCTTACTGTGGTTGTTGGAGGGAAAGATGTGCTAGTCCCAGGCTGAGCAGGGGTGGGGAGCAACATCAGTGCCTTCCTGGAGGTGGCACTGCCTAGGGGCAGCAGAGCTTGCTTTGGGCACAATGCCAGCATCAGGTCCTTGGGGCCCAAGAGGGGGAGGGCAGGAACAGCTAATTAGTTCCAGGAGGTCAGCTGTGAGGGGCCCACAAACCCATAAACCCTTTATTGGTGTCTCAGGAGGGGAAACCCGGATGTGGACATTTATTTATTTTGGATTTCACTTTTCTCTTCTCTTTATAATATGCATTTCTAGCAGTGTAACTAGATTTTTTTAAAGAAACAGGGTTTCCTTTCCAGTGGAGAGGACTCTTTGTTTTTCTCAATGCTAAAGAAGAAGGTTTCTATTTTTTTTAAGGCTCAGATCCTGACCCTATAACTTTGTCCATGCAAAAACTCACTATATCCCACAGTCCCAAGAGTTTCTCTTGGGCTCCAGGCCCCAGATGGCACAAGTAGAGATCTACTTGTATTGAAAAGGGAGCTGCATGGCCCTTGGACATGACCCCAGCAGACCAGCAGCAAGCAGGCCCAGCATTTGAGCAAAGAGGCAGCCTGACCTAAGAACAAGGCCTGGCTCTAGTCCTGCCTTGCTGATGGCCAGCCTGGTGAGACTATGAAGCCGAGATCCCCTGCGTTTCCGAGAGCACCATGCAGATAACTCTAGGCTCCCTGGGTGGGTAGGCAGGCTTCTGCCATTCTCAAGGGAGAGGATTCCTCATCAGTTGTGTCTTCCAGAGGTTCCATCTGCAAGATAAAAGGATCCCTGACCTCCACACGGAAAATGATTATGTCTCATGTCTAACCTACAGGCTACTCCTCCTATCCTGTACCCATCCTGGTGGGAGTGGGTGACTAAGAGGGCTCTGTCCCAGGACAGCAAAGACAGCTATGCCACTTTGAAACACGCTTGTTGGCACTGTGACAGTGACGATGGCTTTGGGTGTGCAGAGTTAGAAGGTCCTGTGCATTGCAAAAGACCATAGGGGCATGTAGGGCTCAAGAGGCCTGAGGAAGTCTTGCAAGAGGTAGACTTGCATGGATCTTCAAATGCCACCTCCCTTACCAAGGATCGCTACAGGAACTTCTGCTGGTCCAAAACAGGACAGACACTTGACCCTGTTTCCTTATCTCCTACTCTGGCTGCAGATGCCAATAGACCTGGGCAGGGTCAGTAATCTTGCCAACTCCACCAGGAGATTTGGAGTCCGTCCCAGAAGCACCCTTTACTCTCCAGAGGGAAGTCTGACTTAATACTGCACCTCTTCCAGAAAGACCCTAAAAAGATCCCACCACAGTTCTGCTTCCCCATCTCCCTGCAGACAGAGCGGGAGACCCTGAGGAAGGAGGAAGATACAGCGATGCTGGGGGCCAAGAAGGAGCTGCTGCTGCAGTCCCTGAGCAGTCTACACCAGGAAGTAGACGGGGCCCTGCGGCAGAGTCAGCAGCTGCAGGTGAGCTGAGCCAGTGGAGTCCTGCGCTGTGTACGCTTGGGGATAAACCTGGGGCAGATTCAAATGGTGCGGTCCCCAAGTGGTGGGCCCATGTGTATCCCATGCATGTGAATGCCACATGTGTATACGTGCACATGGACAGAAAAGGCAGCTGGACAGGTCACTGTCCGTGACGAGTGCCAAGCCGAGACCGAGACAACAGTGAGTCCACCAGAGATCCCCTCAGAGTTCCAGACAGAACTGGAGTCCAGACTGAGAGCAGTCTTTCAGGAGTGGTGGGACTGGGGGTGGGGGGTGGGGCGGTTGTGAGCCAGGCTCTGCAAAATGGCCCAAGAAACAGGAGGATCAGACAGGCCCACTCCACCATGATGGGGCCATACATATCTCCTAGGCCCAGGGCTTGATACCAGCCTGTGCTCCTTTGAGAGTTCAGTCCCCTCCTTCTGCCACGGACACCCCCCATTCCAGCTGACTACCTTTAGGGAGGATGGATAATCATCAATATTCAGTGACCTCCAAGGGAACCTGGGATGCTGTTCACACAGATTTAAGGCCCACTCCTGGGGCCTGTGGCTTGGGCTCCAGCCCAGCAAAACCCTTAGCAGGTGGCCTGGACTCAAAACCCTGTGGGCTGAATATGTATGCCAGCTCCAGTCTGTTGCTGGTCCTGGGCCAGGGCCAGCACCCCAGCCGAAAGCAGT
>CABHPP010141065.1:0-49180 GCA_902168425.1 Peromyscus attwateri
GAGTTTGCTCTAAGTGAAGGCTTTCATAGTTTACAAATTAAAGTATCAGACATTTACTAGCGATGGATCTTTGTAAGTCATTGAATAAAATATGGGAAATAACTCTTTCACAATTGCAGCGTTCAACTTCTGTTTTCTATGTGGTATCATTGTATTAGATGCAGAGGGAAGAGACTATTTTGTTTCCTACTTACTTTCAGTAAGGCTTTCAAAATTAATTTAGTTGTAGAATTTGATACATAGTAATAATATTAATGAAGCCTCTACATTTAGTCCATGTGTGAGTAATTACTGTCTGTGTCTCTACTGTAGCTTTAATATCTGTATGTTGGTTTGCTTCATTCCAAAGGAAAATAAAAAAGCACTGTAGCTAGAGATAACATACAACCTATGAACTGACTTATGAAACTTCTAGAAATGTTTATGTTTCTCTCGATTCTAAAAATATCTACCATCATCAAAACTAAAATGAATGGCCCAGAGACTGTTTTCCACAGCACACATTCCTTATACTATGCATAATATTGAGTCATAATTTACATCAGCTTTTTCATTAAATGGAAATCTGTCAACAATTCCTTTTTTTGTCTTGGCCAAGTCACCAAGCTCAAATTTGAAGGATATTCATATGTATATATTATAAACATCAATTTTTACTCCAAGTCCTGCATGGTAATTCATGGTATAGTGATAGTACACAAACTGGATAAATACAATGGAGAACTTGATTTTAAAATCTAGCTAATGCAGTGCCATCCAAAATTTCATGTCCTTTCCTGGTAGATGCTTTAGGTTTCTATTGATTTAGACAGACATCATCAGCAATGCATAATGAGTTCTAGAAATTGAAATCAGTGAAACATGTAAAATTCTATTAATTATTTTGCAATTGTCCATGGTTTGATACCTGTAATGCATTATTAAATTACACCAATTAGATATTCTCAATAATACTACTTGGAGAATCTAACTTTTAGGAATAATTCCCTGTTTATAGCAGCAGTGATTTGTGTTTAGTTTTTTGTCAACACACTGAATATTTCAAAATAACATATACACATAGTTCTAATTACTCATGTTTAAACTAATAATTTTTAAGATTGCATTCTTTTCAAGCAACACCAAAAATCAAAAATGAATCTAGTATTGAAAATCATGGTTAAATATTGAGTGATAATCCATAATAAAATATGTTAACAATTTTGGAAGCATACTAAGTGGTTGAAGAATTAATCATCAAAGGGAAGCAAAAGCTTAGTGATTTTTACACCTAAACTCAAAAAAGCTTGGTTTAGAGGTACTGCAGGAAAAGAAATGGGTTTAGAGTGAAAACACACACTTGGAGAATTCTTCTCATCTTTGACAGGCAGAGCTACACGATTGTGTATTTGCCTCTATTCCAAACAAACACCAGCGTCGTCATCTACCATGAGGAATAGGAATAAGACCTCTCTGAGATTTTTCAAGGGGACCAAGTGTGGGGAAATGAGTATTGAGTATTGGCACAATGGAGCCCTAACTGCTTCATCAACTATGGTACTAACTTAATAATATGATTATAATCATATAGGTCATGGAATTCTTATTTGGTCATCTGATGTGCACAGGGACTTATCCACATTGCATTCAGAATTCTGCTTCACAGGTAATCTCATACTTACATGAACATTCACTCAAATATTTTAAAATGAATATAATTATAAAGCAAAAAATAGAGTATTTTTTGAAGTCGGAGCAATTGAAGAGGCAATCACTCCAAGTAAAATAAAAAGGTAAAAAAAAAAATCCTCACATTATTGTTCAGAAATCCACTGCAATAAACTTTCAAATAAAAAAAAAAGAGTAGTGCTAACATTTTTCTTGGAAATAATTTGTGGTGACTTTTTTCTAATAATTTTTAATTATCTTAAGTAGCAGTGTAATTAAATTTGCTAAAATTTAACCTTTGCTTATCCTCCATGGCAAACCAATTCTATACTTTCATCTATCCCATTAATTAACTTATGTTTTACATTGTTGTCTCTGCAGCCTTACTGTCTATTTTCACAAACATTGTGCAATCCCTCCCAAATTATTTCGTATGATCCAAAATATATCCTAAGAAGTCATAGTTGCTCAGCAGTCTTATCATTAGGGTACTCTACCAATGGTTCTCAACCTTCCTAATGCTGCAACCTTTTAATACAGTTCCTCTTTTAATACAGTGACCCCCAACCATAAATTTATTTTATTTTTTATTTATTTATTTTTTTTATTTTTTGGTTTTTCAAGACAGGGTTTCTCTGTGTAGCTTTGTGCCTTTCCAGGAGCTCACTTGGTAGCCCAAGCTGGCCTCAAATTCACAGAGATCCGCCTGCCTCTGCCTCCCGAGTGCTGGGATTAAAGGCGTGCGCCACCAACGCCCAGCCCCATAAATTTATTTTTATTGCTATTTCATAATTGTAATTTTGCCACTCTTATAAATCATAATGTAAATATTTTTGGAGATAAAGCCTTGCCAAAGTGGCTGCTACCCACAGAGAACCATTGCACTATATCATGATTTGATAAATTAATCAACTTTTACAATATGGAACAAAGTTAGAATAATTTAAATGAAATAAATAAATGAATGCTTATAAGTTATTTTAGTATATCATTTTTCTCTGAATTTACCCCTGTGGCTTACAATAATTCCCATCAATCTGTAAATTACTTGGTCACACTCAAAGGTAAATTGACATCACTAGTTTAAATCATATTTGGCAACATGAATGACAAGGATGTTTAAGCAAAACTTGGATAAAGATCCCCTCAAGATGCTTGGTAAATTTTCAGCTGATATTTTTCTTGTTATATTTGTTACTTAATCTGAGTTTTATGCATTTTGTTTTCTAAGAAAGTGTAAGCGAACAAAAATAATTTGGAGTTCTCAAGAAAATATGCTTTTTATCACAATTACATTTTAATGATAATTAAATTCTACCCAAACAGCTATGTGTTTCATAAAAGTAGACATTAAATTACTCATTCTTGTCTTTGTAATATGTTTTGGTTATTTTTTTTTCAAGTTTGATCTTGTCATTATAATGAACATTTAAAGAGGCTGATCAGTAGCATCTCTGGTTATTACTCATTAGGCAAGTATTTACCAGACTATTCAGTGATTAATGACACAGTGCTTCCTGCAGCGTCATGAAGGCCATGTTTGGAAATTCACAGGACTTTTATTTATTCTTTCTCCCTCTTGTATCAATATTTATCTCATAATGTGCATTAGTCATTAAATATATAAATTATATAAAAATGCTTTCCTTTTCTTAGGACAAGCTTAAAATGTCTTTTATAATGTATCAGTTTTCAGTGATTAAAGCAGAAGGAAAGACCACTGAGTGCTTTATTGGGAGGAAGCCATACTGAGAATCTGAGTATGAGCCAATAACTTAATCATTTTTTGTTAAAGATGAAAACATTGTTGAGATAAAGAAACATAATCTAAAGGAATGTTGTTTCAAAATATGCAAATAAGCATAATAAATTGACAGTCTCTAGGTTTTATTTTTTAATTTCTTTATGTTTAATTAATAATGATTACTTCAATATAAATCAAAATATAAAGCTGAAACACTTGTTTTATTCACGTTATGTAAACACATAATTTTCTTTTGCACTTACATATAGAATATGTGTGTGTATGCAAACTGTGTGTGTGTGTGTGTGTGTGTGTGTGTGTGTGTGTGTGTGTGCATGTGTGTGTCCTTGATCTAGAGTTTTACTGTCATCTTCTTAAATGGTAGAAATTATAGGTGGACTGTAACTACCTTACATTTAAATGGAGTTTAGAGATATAAATTCTAACCCTCTTGCTTGCTCATACAGCTCTTTGACCCTCTCCCTAGCCTTGGGGATATTTTCATATATGGAATCAATATATTTATAACTAGAGAGTATTATTTTTTTATTTTTAATTATGGTCCATCTCATCTTCTTTCCAGGCTGTTTTGACTAGGCATTCAGTGATATGATGAATAGAATTAATGAAAGTAGTTATTCCTACAATGTTCCTAATTTTAGAAGAAATCTTGACATTTTTATGAATATGATGTTACCCATATGTTTGTGTGAATCCTACCAGGCAATTGTGTATATTCTTTTTAGTGTGTCATTGGTTTTAGTTTACTAGGTTTCCTGTCTTCATTTATTTGCGCAGCTATTATAGGATACTACCCATTTATTAAAATATATTTTTGATATTTATGGATCATATGCATTAAATGGAAAGACAATACTACCCAGGATGGCAAAGGAGAGAACAAAGATGATGAACTTAAAAACACACAGGAAGCTGTGGGAAAAATAAACCCTGCTAGAATAATTACCATACAAGGAACAGAAAAATATGACAAGCTATAATATTAACCAAATAGCAGAAATTAGTGAAAGATTTCTGCTAATAGCCTTAAATATTAATGATCTAATAATATCATGGATTGTAAATTAGATTTAAAAAGGATCATCTTATTTGTACTTTAAATTTAAGACAAATGCACACATCAAAGGCTAGAAAACATAAAATTATGTAATTTGTAGGAAAATGAATGCAAACTTAGCTGATGTTATTAAGTCAATTAAGACATAGAGACACAAACATCAACTTCCATTTGTCTCTTCTAGGATATATACTTTATATATATATATATATATATATATATATATATATATATGTATGTGTGTGTGTTTTATATGTACACATAAATCATGCATGTTTATATCACCTTTAATCCCAGCACTCGGGAGGCAGAGGCAGGCAGATCTTTGTGAGTCTAAGGCCAGCCTGGGCTAGAGAGTGAGTACTAGGACAGACTTCAAAGCTACACAGAGAAACCCTGTCTCAAAAAACCAAAATAAATAAATAAATAAATAAATAAAAATAAACCCAAAAAAGAAAATAGTCCATTGGGTAAAAATATCACATTTCCTTAACCTTAACATCAGTTGATATATATCTATGTTTCCACATTGTGGGTATTCTGAGTAGAGCATCAGTGAACATATTTAAGTAGATATCTATCTTTTCTGTGGGTTATGAAGAGCTTTATGTAAACAACAACAAAGAGTGGTATTGCTGAGTCATAGGGTAGAGCTATATTGTAAGATGAATTGCTAAATGGTCTTATTAATAAAAAAAAAGGCAGAGCAAATATTGAGGTGAAAACTGAGAGATCAAAGGAATAGGAAAAACCACAGACAACCTCACTTTACCCACTCCTCAGCCTCCAGAGAGAGCTACTTCCTGTATACTCATGACTATATCTTTTCTGTGCACTGCCATCTCACTTCCTCTCTCCGCCCAGCTCTATCACTTTCCATTTGTCTATACAGACCTCCAGACCTCTACGGTTAACTAGTGCTGGGAATTAAAGGTGTATGCCACCACACCTTGCTCTGTTCCCAGTATGGCCTTGAATTTACAGAGATCCGGATGAATCTCTGCCTCCTGAATGCTTGGATTAAAGGCGTGTGCTACCACTGCCTGACCTATATGTTTAATATAGTGGCTGGCTTTTTCCTCTGATCCTCAGATAAGCTTTATTGGGGTACACAAATAAAATATCACTACTCCGTATTTAGCTTTTTGGGGAGTCTTTTTCACTGATTTGTGTAGTGGGAAGGTTTCTCCAGTCCTGCCTGGCCCCTGCGGTCCAGACAAATCTCTCTTACCTGATGTCCTGCAGTTGCTTGGACCCAAGTATGGCCTATGGCTCAGACTTCTAATTAGCTAGCTCTTACATCTTAAATTAACCCATTTCTATTAACCTATGTATTACCATGTGGCCATGGCTTTACCTGCATCCCATTACATGTTGCTCCTTGGCAGCCAGCTCACATACCCTCCACCTCTGCCTTTCTTCTTCCTGTCTCGTGGATTTCCCGCCTGGCTATAACCTGACTCACCATAGGCCAGAGCAGCTTCTTTATTAAGCATTCATAGCAACACATATTCACAGCACACAACACACCCCACAGCATTTCCCCTTTTCTGTCTAATCAAAAAGGAAGGTTTTAAATTTAACATAGTAAAATTACATATAATAAAACAGTTATCAAGCAAAAATTACACTTACAATATCTAGTCTATTTGTATTTGGCAAAATTAAAGAAAATATTCTATCATCTATACTATATTTGTGAGTCTAAAGTTTCATATCTAAATTATCTTTCATCAAAACTAAGGAAAACTATATAACTATCTAGTCTTCAACTACAACAAAGACCTCACAAGGATATAATATTACCTAAGTAAACAGGAAGAGTGGTGTAAGAAACTTCCAAAGATCTAGAATGACAGAGACAGCTGGCTGCCTGGACAGTCATCCAAAGTTCTTCTGCAATGTTGGGGCATCCTCTTTAGCCTATAGGCCTAGAAGTTTTTAGTTGCTTCTTCCTGTGTCCTGTAGAATATCTGTCAGTCTCCTCTGCAAAGCAGGAACCCGAAGGACCATCTCGCTTTGTTTTGGCAAAATTTAGTGGTCATTTTTCCATGGATCCTGTATGTCGAGTTGATACAACATTTTGTCAAGCAGTCCAGGCATGAACAGTTTCTTGGCCAAATGGCTAACTTTTGCCATAAGGAAAGCAAACTCTGTATGGAGGTTCTTTGATGTCCATCATCTTCTTTGAAGTAAATTGGTGTTGCCAGGAGTAGACATGTCTCATTGTCCAGAAAGTCTAAGTTTTTAAAACATTTTAAATGCCATATTCTTTAGGTCTTTGAAGTGTTTAGAGATTACATATCTAATTGAAATATAATTTTATATACCTAAAAATCTTAACTAATATGACTATAAGTTTGATTATCCTAGATGACTATTAATCTGCATTTCTTAATTAAATCACAATTTTAAATGGGCTGCATAAACATAATACCTTAAACAAGAGTAGAAATACACATACAGTATAAAAAATTAACTTTCAATTTCTATCAATAAACTAAAATCCACAGCAATGTAAAACATTTTAAACAAGTTGTTGCACTTTAAAGTTAGATTCAATAATCTACCATTTTATCCTATCATATCTATACTATCCCCTCTTGTTTTATAGTAATTAACCCCCTTTAAATAAAAATAAATATTTATAAACAGTATTTTGGGAATCTGGGCATCGCTTCTCATACTATTTCCTGCTGGTTGGGGGCACTGGTAATATTATGGGGTTCCTAAGAAAATTAATAATTATAAATCTCGACTGTAGTCTGTGAGGATGGATTGTCTCAGCCAGTTGCTTTGAAGCTGATTTTGGATGTTGGATCATCTCGGCCATGGTGTCATTGGAGACCTTTCAGTGGGTCTGGGCTGATCAAACCATATTAGCCTGGAAGTAATTCATAGGTTCTCATCTACTGTGGAAACAAAAGCAGAACCTCTTTTCCAAATCAATGTGCCCTTAGACATAAATCATACATATCTTTAATTTAAATATATATATTATTTAATTTAAGTATATATATTATTTAATTTAAGTATATATATATATATGTTTAACTCAGCAGTCTTTACAATCAAATGTCTTTCTGCAGTTAAAAATCCCAAAGACAATGTAATCCAGACTCTGTGTGATTTCCATCTTTACTTGACTTATTTTTTATATCATTTTTACTGTCTCTTTAAAGACTTTATTTTTTAAAACTATCTATTTATATAACTGTATGTACTCCTTTTTCACTCTTTTCCAAGCCTATGTATATTTTTACATATTGTAAACTATTTAGAAGTTTATCCCATCTGAATTTGACTTTTGTCTATCTGTAATCTTTTTCTGATTATTGAAAACAGCAGCTTGGCTAGGACCAACATAGCAGCCTTGGCTCCTGACTCTGCCCACCTCAGGTTCCCCACATGGTTGGAAGATCCCAGGAGAGTCATGCTTACCCCACCAACTCTGGGTCCATGCTGCCTTCAGGTAGCATGCAGCTGGCCCATAAATCCTTTTTTTCTGTATGAGTAAAAGCTAAATCCACCATACAGTATGCTGCACAGCTTGGAGATAGCTCTGTGTACTGATGGCAGGAATCTACCATGCTGTTCTCAATTCCAACTGCTGTGTACCATAGCATCTTCTATACTGTGGCCCACAGGAGACATGGAGTAAGAAGCAGTTTTTGGCTCCATTTTAGAATCTCTTTTAAAAATTTCTCAGGTTTTGGGTGGAAATTCTTGCTACCATATCTGGGTGCCAAAAATGTAGTCAGAAAATTTCTCTGGGCCTGCCTGGTCCCTTGTGGTCCAGATAAATCTCTTTCACCTGCTGTCCTGCAGCCTCTCAGACCCAAGTAAACACACAGAGGCTTATGTTATTTAAAAACTGTATGGCTTAGGCTTCTTACTAGCTAGCTGTTATATCTTAAGTTAACCCATTTCTATTAATCCATGTATTGCCATGTGACGATGGCTGTAACTGTGTCCCATTACATGTTGCTCCTTGGGCAGCTGGCTGACATGTCCTCTGCTTCTGCCTTTCTTCTTCCTGTCTCTTGCATTTCCTGCCTGGCTATAACGTGACTCACCATCGGCCAGAGCAGCTTCTTTATTAACCAAACATAGCAACACTTATTCACAGCATAGAGAAAGTCACCCCACAGCAAATTTGTATAGTTGTTACACCAGTTTGAATATCCATCAGCAGTGAATGAGTGATCCCCTTTCTGGCATTAATACAAGCATTTTTCATCATTTGTGTTTTGTATCTTAGCCATTCTGACTAGAGTAAGATGAAATCTCAAGGTAGGTTTCATTTGAAATCCCCTGATAGTTATGTATTGAACATTTTTTTTAGTGTTCCTGAGTTGTTTGTATTTTATGTTTTGATAATTATATGTTCAGTTTTCAATTGATTTATCTTTTTGGCAGGATGTGTAATTTTCTGAGTATATATATATATATATATATATATATATATATAAAACATACTGACAATCTGTCAGTTACATAGCTGGTATTTAACCATGCTGTAGACTGGTTTTGCACTTGAGTGATGCTGCTCTTGACTGTAGAGAAACTTTTATCCTTATGAGGTCCTTTTAATAACTGTTGATGTGAATGTCTGCAATGTTGGGTTTCTGTTAAGAAAGTGTTTTCTTGTTCTAAAAAGTTCACATATATTCCCTGCTTTCTACTTTACCAAAATTGGGGTATTGGTTCTTATGTTAAGGTCTTAATTCAATTGGAGTTGGGTTTTACATGGGATGAGAAGTTAGGATGCAATTTCTTCTTCTTTCTGTTCATATTCATTTTTACCAGTACTATTTTTTGAAGATGCTTCCTTTTGTCCTTTTGTCCAAGGTGTATTTTGGCTTTTTGTTTGTGTTTGGTTTTGTCAAAATGTAGCTGCAGAACTGTGGATTAACAGCCTGGTCCTCAATTATATTCCATTATTTCTTGACTGTGTTTTATACCAAGATTGTATTGGATTTTATTAGTAAACTCTCTATTACAATGGGGTGTTGATACCTCCAGCAGTTTTGTTGTTTTTATTGTTGTTGTTTAGGATTGCCATTAATAATTAACAAAACAAAACAATGTAACTTACAACCACCTTCAAAAATTAAAAGATCTTGGAATAAGTCTAATCAAAAAGTGAAGGCATTTTACAACAAAAGTTTAAAACTCTGAAAAAAGAAATAGAAAAAAAAAATACCAAGAGATAGAAAAACCTTTAATGTGGATGGATTGGCAGGATTACATTTGTAGAAATGCCCATCTCACTAGGACAGATTCAATGGAATCACCATCAAATTTTAAATACCTACTACACCAAATTTGAAAAAGAAAAATCCTCGTTTCATGCAGAACAGCTTGCTTACAAATGATGTACATAGAAAAATATTAAATTTAAGATATCAGAAATATTCATCCTTAAGTTGATTTAAATATTATTTGTGGTAGCCACATATGAAGCTATTTATGTTTCCATTAGTAGAGCATTGCAGAAAAAAATTACAGTATACATATGTGCAGAAATTATTTTAACCTAGAAGGAAATGCTATCATTTATAATTAAGTATATCAAGTTGTAAGGTATGCTAAGTGATGAAAGTAAACACCAGAAGGAAAGATATGCATAATAGCACCTACTTATTTACAACAGTCAATCTTAACTAAACAGAATATAACGTTGATATCTAGGGACTATGCAATACAGAAAGTGAAAAATCATTAACTAGTCAAGAAGTTGAATTTTAGAAAGAAAAATTTGAATTGATCTGTTGTATTATGTTGTACATATAAACATGTTATATATTTCAAAAATATTTTAGGAGCTCATCATGTGCTTTCAGGAGATACACATATATCACACACATGCATACACATGGACATCCATATCATCCACATCCATACACATGGACATAAGGAAATTGTTTGATGTTAGCTGTTTCTATTTCTTTGACAGTTGTAAAAGTATCAAAGAAATTTTCATGGTTCCAACTCAGGAAATAGTGTCAATAAAATACATATTTTATGTATACATCAATAAATCAGATAATAAAGAAAGCAAGTAGATACTTCTCATATGTAGAAATATTAAACTGAATTTTCATATTGCTAAATTGGATTATACATATGAAAGGTACTTTCAAAATTATTTTATTTATAATATATTATTATGATTTTTTATTTTGTTAATCATTTTTAAAATTATAATTTAAATACTTTTGTCCCTTCCATTCTTATCTCTGACCCTGACCTATATCCCTCTCCACTTTCCTTCAAATTCATGACCTCTTTTCTCATCAATTGTTATTGCATGCATATATGTATTTATATATAGTCAGTTATATACTCCTAAATATAGCATGTCAAGTCCATATCTCACTTGTAGATTGTTTTCATGGTTATTTTTCATGAAACCACCAGTTGGCACTCTATTCCCTGGTAAGGACCACCTCTACTACACCCTTTATTCCATTGCCTGTATTTCATTCGGTAGGGAGGAGGCGTCATGGGCTTTTCTCCTTTCAGTTTGGCTTTGATATTGAGACAATGCTGGTCTAGGTACTGGTGTTATTAGAAGACAAATCTCACAGAAAAGTCCCTGATCCTCTGGCTCTTACAGATTTTCCATTCCTTCTTCCATTGTTCCTTGACCCTTATGTGTGGCAGTATTTTGTAGTAAACATTCACTTTTTGTTTTTTGCTTTAATTTGTTTCTCCAATTGTCTATACATGAGGAAAATATACCAAAAACCACCCCCAAGGAACCATCAAACTTAGAGTATCAGCTACAGAAATGTTAAAATACTTCTCTTGAGATATTGAATTATATAACTGAGCAAAAATTCATTAGTATATCAATATTGCAAGGTATAAATTTTAATTTTATTTCTCTTGATACACGTAAATGCATAAATAATGCAGCTATGAACACACAATGTGTAATCAGTCTGAGTCTATAGCCTAAAATTTATCAATTATATATTTGATTTGAATCAAATTCAACATACCTAAGCAATTACAAATTGCCCAATGTATATGCTATTGCTGATAGCAGAAGGAGCATATAGGAAGAAATGAATGGTTGAACGTTTTCCCATTTTGTACTTTTCAAGTCTTCTGTTAAAAATATTGATGTACAAGTAATCTCTGTGTTCTTTTTCCTAATCTCTTTCAATAAAAAAATTGATCATATCCTAGGCAGTTATTCATAATTAAGGTACTTAGAAAATTTAAAGATGGGAGTATAGTGGTATAAAGTTTAATTTCTTCATGTAAAGTTCATAAAGTATTTATCTTTGGTTTCAAATTGACCCAAGGGCATTGAAAAGCTTGTAAATTGCCTTAGATGGTATCTACCTGTAGCTTCTTAGTTCTGTGTGGAAATCATTCCAATTCTATAAAAATAAAGCCCTTGATTGACACATAATCTGGATCATAATAGGCAGTGACTAAGCTTCTGTTAAGCTTACTTAAACTTCATTCGCTTTGATGTCTTTCCTGTGAACTGATTGTAGTGCAGATCACATATAAATAACTTCAATAACGTTTCTGGTTAATTTTTTATGCTTTAATGTTTTTCTCTGTATTCCTTAGTAATCCATTTCCCAAAAAAAGTAGGGCATTTGTGAATCTAATTGAGTTTCTCATTTCTACAGTATTGGCCAACAGTTAATTACATTTTCTCATAATTTTTACCACTTATGTAATTTTGATTGTTTCTCAGAGAATTTTGAAGTGCACAGACATTGGGGGAATATAAAGTGACAAGATTCTAAATAATTTAAATGTATCCATTTGAAAAAATGATGATTCTCAAGTTAAATTTATTTTTAATATGTACTAAGTACCTTAGATTTCAGCCAATTAATTTTGGATCTTATGTCCTTGGTAATTTTATTAAAGTGAGTGAGTGTGTGTGTGTGTGTGTGTGTGTGTGTGTGTATCCATATTTTATAATTAATGTGCAAATTAAATATTGATAAGCACTCTAGATTATATAGTAGCCTTGGCATTATAAATTTCACATTTTAATCCTTATAATTTTTTTCTTGTTATAGAAAACATATTTTTTTCTCAAATAATATGTCCTGATGATTTTCCCTTCCCTCTTCTCTTCCCTGTTCCACCACACCTCCCCTCTCATCCAAATCCACCCCCTTTATTTCTTTAGAAAATAATCATACTTCTAAGGGATGGTGACAAAATAAAACAGAGCATTATAAATTCAAGTAAGATAAGAAAAACTTAAACATCAGAATTGGACAAAAGAAAACAAACTTATTGAATGAAAAAAGCATCAAGGAAGCCATAACAAACAGGAACCCACTCATCCACTTGTGATTCTTAGGATTCTAATCAAAACAGTAAACTAGAATCCATAATATATACACAAGGACCTATATGTAAATGGAGAGCAATTAAGATTTAAAAAAAGTAAAAGTTAAAATAAAGAAAAAACCGTGACGTGACATTGGGATAAAAGGAACCCCCAGAGATGCCATTGTTTTTGTTTTCTGTTGGCCATCTTCTGCTGGGCACACAGCCTACCCTTAAGAGCAATTTATTTCCCTAAGAAGACTTAGAGAAAACTAAATTATTATTTGCAACTGGTTATGAATTGAAGAGTAAGAGCACATCAGTTAGTTAACCAATACCAAACAGTCAGCCTTGAAAATACTATTACAAGTAATATTATGCAGACTGATAGGTTGTAATTACATATTTAGGAGTATATATGTCTATACAAACAAGTAGGCAAAAACAACTAAAGAAAATATGGACCATGAATTTGAAAGAGAGCAAGGAGATCTGTATGGAAGGATTTGCAATTAGGAAAGGGAAGAGGGAAGTTTATGCAATTATTAAAATATTTACATATGTAATTATATATATATTATTTATGCAATTATAATCTCAAAATAATAAGATAAATAATTAAAAATAATTACCCTGCAGAACTGCCTTCAGGCAATCTGGATAGAGGCGTTTTCTCATTTGAGGCTCCCCTTACCAGATAACTCTAGCTTGTTTCAATTGAGAAGAAAGTACCTAGTCTATTGTCACTTATGGAGGACAACATTTTATTGTGGTGGTTGGGGAAACAAACTCAGAAATTGAAGTTCAGAAAAGAAAAAAGTCAGAACATTGTCTCCTCATCCCAACATTATCCTATGTATCAATGTCATGTAAAGGTCAAGCTGCTCTGTGGAGTTTTATTCTAATGCAGATGCCTTGCCTAACATCTATATTGTTTACTCTGTGGCATAAACATGAAAGCACCCTGACAATTAGAGTAAAAGTGATTAAATAAATAGCAATCAATCTTTAGGCTGATAATTGTTTAAGAAATATCTTAGAACTCTGAGAATTTGGAGTGGTGTTCAATATCCACGCTCCACTGGGTAAACCAAGTAAATGATGTGGAATTAATAAAAGTATTCCATGATAAGAATGCCTTATGTATAGTCCCCACTGGACAATGGGAGATTTCATTTTCCAGGGAACAGAGTAAGCTCTTGGGGTTATGTGAGACAATTCCATTTATTGAACTACTTTGAATCTACTTCTGCTGTCAATCAAACTCAACATTTCAAGTGACATACAAAAGTGAACAATTTTGTTTCCACTTTATTTTCCTTTTAGAAACTGACCTAGTTAGATGGTGGCTGCCACTGATGTCAATCTAAGATACTGGAGTTTTCACAGTACTGAGGGGTCATGCCATTTCATTTAGAGTTTTCTCTCCACGGTGTATGCAATTGTTTTGAATGACATAGTAATAACCCCAAAAAATTAGAGAGCAAATGGCAAAAAATATCTACATGTCAGTAAAATTTTCATATTAAGAAGTGTCACAGCTGATAATACCTTAAATGTTTACAGGTAAATTTTTTGGATTATGAGATTTAAAGTGGGTTTCGTTAAGTTATTTGAAATCAATACAAAAAGTCAGCACCTCTTTCACAGTAAGTGAATTTTGTCATTGTGTGTTCCACTTGTTCACTTTCTTAGCATTAAAGGCATATTTTTTTGGTTTTAAAGACTACAGAATTGGAGATGACTATAGCTTAAGCAAAACTGGAGATAGTTAGTGATATGTTTAGATACTTGGTAAGCCAGGCTTTGTTTTCACCCTCAATGTCAACTCTGTCCTCTGGTTTCTAGTCTTAAGAACACAAATCTGGAATCATTCATCCTTTGTCCCAGGTGGGTAATGAATGTCAAATTTGCAATTTTTGTGACTAATTATGAGGTATAGTTACTATTTCTTGGCTGTATATATTTTTATGATTTTGAATGTATGCAGTGTTATTTAAAATACTATGTTAATGGAGGCGAGCAGACCTTCCATTCAGATGTCCTTCTGGAAACTTCTTCCGCATTACTGAATAACTGAATAACTGAATAATTAGTTATTTGAAACTAATTCTCTGTATCTGAAGTGGAGTTCTAGCATCCACATACTAAATTTGTTCTTTTTTTTTCTCTTTTCCTATTAAGCTCTCATGAAAATTACCAAGCCTGCAGCATACTGTTGATGTTTGCAGCAAATTTTAATTTTGTTTTAGATTTTATTTATTTATTTATTTATTTATTTATTTATTTATTTATTTTTTACTTATATGTGTTTGTACCACATCCTCACCTGTTGCCTGTGGAGGCCAGAAAATGGCATTAGGCCTTCCAAACTGGTAATATGGATTACTGTGAAATTTCATGAGGTTGGTTTGTGTCAATCCCAAGTTCATTGTAAAGAACATCAATTTATTACCACTGACCCATCTCTCCAGCCCCAGTTTTGGTAGCCATGCTTTTGAGTTTGTGTTGTGATAAGTACCTCCAAGGGTTGATCTTTCTTCCTCTATGCTTCCCTCCATATTTTCACAACTCATACCCTTCCTATCATCATAGGAAACTAATTGAAGCTATGAGAACTTCAAAAGCATCACCAGACTCTTAAAACACTTACTTTGAACAAGTTATTCCAATTAAGAATGTCTGCCTTAGAAATGACTTAATCTGTTCGAATTTGCTGCACAATAATCCTTTTGTACACTATATTTGTCACTTGGATTGGTTTAATAAAAAGCTGATTGGCAGGTAGCCAGGCAGGAAGTATAGGTGGGACAACCAAACTCAGGATGTTGGGATGAAGAAGGGTGGCCTCGGAGGAGACGCCAGCCAGACTCAGAATGAGTTGGACACACAAAATGGGATAGAGGTAAAAGCCACATGACAGAATATAGATTAATAGAAATTGATTAATATAAGTTCTAAGAGCTAGTTAGTAATAAACCTGAGCTATTGACTGAGCATTTATATTAAATATTAAGCATCTGTGTCATTTGGGAACTGGTAGATAGGAGAGAAACTTCCACCAACATTAATTGTCCCTACTTATGAGTTTGACATTCATGGCTTTTGATTTGATGTTCACTGCAAACTTAAATTTAAATCTGCCTCATAGCTAGAAGGCACTGCTATTGTATAACTGTTTAAGACTGAGAAGTAGTTTATTTATATTCCCTGAATTACTAAATTTGAAGCTTTGAAATATTTTTCATTTGAAGTTTCAAATTTGTCAAGGACTTTTACAACATGATCCTTTTTAGTAAATACTTTTGACTATAGGCAAATGCTGTCAAATAAAAATGATAGTTCATTCTAATCTCAACCAGGTAGATGCATATTTTGCTTCTTTATAATGAAATGTAACTTATATCTTAAAATGGTTTTGTTTTCCTATCCAGTTTTCT
This sequence comes from Peromyscus attwateri, assembly GCA_902168425.1. Lineage (NCBI taxonomy): Eukaryota > Metazoa > Chordata > Mammalia > Rodentia > Cricetidae > Peromyscus > Peromyscus attwateri. Next base: position 16,229 of record CABHPP010141065.1, read on the forward strand.
ATTTGAGATAATTCTTCACTTTATACATTTTATTATGATGTTTCCCTTATTCAGGGAAGTTACTTCTTTATTGTTGTAATAATATAGTATTACCTACATAAATATCCAAAAACATAAAACAGAATTGTATAATTTTGAACCCCAACCCTTCGGGATTGTAAAAGGAAAAATTATCGTTTTCATGGCTGAAACATCTGCAACTCTATAAAGGATAAATTCCTGCAAATATTGCATGTAATTCTGACAGAACTTAGTGAAGAATAAAGGATTACATCTTACTTTTGAATCGTAGCCTACATCTGTTTAATCATATCTGATTCTATGGACATTTGAACCACTAAGAGACAAGGATAAATACTTACCATCTCTTATGATATCATGTAGGCTAAAGGGCTACGTGAAAGTCACTGATGACTATGACATGAACATAATTCAGAATTAAGCTTAGAAAGAAGATGTGCTAGGCTGCAAAGTAGTAAATGGTAAAAATATGTTATAGAAACATGAAACAAAACTATAAATAAGAGAAATAAAAACTATTACAGGTGAAATTTTATTATTTCTATTAATAAAGTATTATCATTAATGCTGTATCTGTGAATATTATACAAATATTGAGGAATGGATTTTAAAAGAGGATTATTGAAAACACAAAGGAACTGAATTTTCCTGAATATGTCTTGTAATTATTTAGGAACTTGTAGACATTTTGGCTGTGAAGGACAAAAGGATCCCGACTGTGGAGAACTGGAATGTCACAGATCAAGAGTCAACATTATCTCATGCTCTTTGTAGCACCCTATCTAATGAACAATTAGTATCAACTTCTGTGTTGCCTAACAATTTCATGATTACTAGGTAAAATTCTTGAGTGCATTGCTCAACACAAGAGAGATTTGTTCTCTATCTATATTAAATCTAAAAATGTGATAATATCTACATTCTATTATTTCTCAGATTTGCTATTTCCTGTTCACTTGACTATAACTGTATTATAAAAATTGATACATAACTTTTTATTTCTCTTTGAAAATAAAAGCCCATAAAATCACTTCTTTGGTGAAACATGTGTTTCAGGGTAGCTTGAATATATGTTCTGAGACAAAGTCAACTTTTTTTCCCTCAACATAAGCTAGTTTCTTATTTATTTTACAGTTGTATATTATATAAAGAATAATTTTAAATCAACACTCAAAATAAATTATCAAGTAATCACAAAATACATATTTTAGGGATATACATTATGACTATGATACTTGCAGATAACAATATAGATGTGCTTGTACATATATGTGCATAGAAATAATACTTTAATACACATAGAATACTAATAATAAAGATTGGCACAATGTTCAAGATAAAATCAAATAAAAATATATACAGAAATATTTTGAATGCATGTTAGCATGTTAAGACAATTAACAAGGTAGATTGCTAAATCACCCTAATACTGGAGTCTTAACAAACAATTTGTATGAAATTCCAGGTACTCTGATGGCATATAGAAGAAGCCAGCTGAAGTGATAAACAACATGTAAAAGTATAAAATGTAGATATGAAAATTAATTTCCCTTTCTCCTCAGTTTTTGAAAAGAAGCCCAAAAAAATCACACCATGTCAACTTGAAGACATTGATGTTCTTCCTAGTCTATTTACACTAAAATACAGACATGTGATCACTGAGTGTAGACAAATTGTTAACTTTGCTGGTGTCTCATCCCCTATCCCACATGTACCATTTCTTCTTCCTCAGCGTTATGATCATGTTGCCTGGCTATCTTCGGTCTATTATCTTACCTCAGATCTTGAACCTACTCTTATTTCTGTTTTCACTTATTTCCTTCAAACATCTACTGTTTTATTGTAGAGCTGCTTTCTACACATTTTTAGTTTATCAACACATACAACTTATATTTCCTTGTAGGATATAATCTCCTTGCTTGAACTATATTTACACACCAAAATTATGAGAATCTTATATCTTACAATGTTTATTGTCTGTGCATTCATTTTCCCCTCATGAACGCTAACATAAGAAGCTAACAGCTTCAGAAGTAAACAATTATGTCAGAGACAAGTCAATGCAAATGAAGATATGTGTAGGCTCACACAACACCTGCACCAAGACACAATGTTACCACACAGTTAGCACAGATAACACACACAGCAACTGGTTGTTGTAGTTGTGCTTTGAAGATTATGATTGAAAGACTGAAGTCAATAGGATAAAATGCATATCACAAGTATCATAAATATAGATATTGTTTATGTATATGTATGTGTATGTGTGTGTAGTTATATGTAATTAAATGTATATTGTTAAACCTGCAGAGACAAACCTAAGATTTTCTAGAAAGAAAAAAATGCAACAAAAGCAAAAATCATAATAAGAAATAACTTAAATATAACTATTTTATTTTCACCAATATAGCATTACAAGAAGTGAATTGTAATAAGATTTTGTGTAATGGGATTCACATTCTTTCTTTGCTTAATATGTTAACCTATAACACACAGTTTCTGAAATTGATAAGTCTAATATACACAAATGTATCTGTAGTTATTGGTTTCCTTCAAGTAAAAACACTTATAAAGATAAAAAAATTGTAGAGTTTATATTGAATTTTGTATGGAATCCTGAAACATATAAGTTGAAATATTTCTCTAGAGTATAATCTTAGAATTCATAGCAATGAGAAATCAGAAGAATGTTTATTGTGTACCAAGATTCTGAGCTTCAGTTGGACTGTGGTTTCTCCTTATAATGTCCTTTACTTGTTATTGAATCAGTTTCAGCAGCTAAAGTATGATTATAGTGCATAGTGAAATTCTTGTCTTTTCTTTGTCTGCGGCTATATAAATAACCACAAAAAATCCAGAAATAATATTTGTTTAGCTGATATTATATAAAAATTAGCATTATTATTATCTTTAGAAGAAATGAAAGCAAGGATCATTAAAATATGCATTATTAATTTGGTTTGTTTATAGTGTTATTTTCTCAAGTATGGTTAGGAGTATATTACTGATAATATTTTAGAAAATAAAAAACTATTAATTAGACTAATGTGATAAGAAGGATATGTGATCTCAGCTGTTTGATCCTGAATGATAAAATATTTGAATTTTCCATATGAAGGGAATATTTTATCTAATTCTCTAAGTTGTCTTTATATCATATCTAATTCTCTGAGTTGGTGTAAGCCCATAAAGAACCTCTGTGTGCAGACGTTCACCAGAAAGAACACTTGATCAGATGGTTGGATTCAGCGCAATATTCCTCCCCAGTGTGACAAGGAAGGGGTTGTAATAACTAGTAAGATGTCATGGGCTTCCAGTTTGTGGACATATCCAGAGTTGTGAAGGTGAAACGGTCCTAATCAATAAAGACAGGAACTCATTTATCAGCAAAGTTCTCCTCTGGCCCTGACTTTGTAATCTGCTTCATCTGACTATTCCCATAAATCCTTAGAATTTCTTGATAATGGAATAGCTAATGTAAACTAGGGATTTCTGGTCATTGGTGTGGACCATAAGAATCATAGCTGGTTATGATAGTGGGTTGCCTCCATTATGTAGAAATTAGCATGAAGAATTCTGGTGATACACCTACAAAGCACTCCTACCTGAAACAGTCAAGCATCATTGCAGAAGAAGGGGTGGAAAAATTGTAAAAGCCAGAGGAGCAGGAGCTTTATTGAATGATTGTGTCTCCTAGTAATATCAGAAGCCATATATATATATATATATATATATATATATAGTCTCAACAACATGCCTGCCTAAGTATGAAGTAAACAAAGATGTAGCTAAAAGTTTTCCTCAGGTACTGCCCAGCCCCACTGACTCCGCAGATGCTTACAAAATAATCACTCAGAAGCTTATATTAATTAAAATGGCAGAAGGACCGGGTCCTGTACTCAGTACATGAGTTGGTTGTTTGAAACCTGGGACTTATACAGGGACACTTGGCTCAGCCTGGGAGGAGGGGACTGGACCTGCCTGGACTGAATCTACCAGGTTGAACTCATTCCTCAGGGGAGTCTTTGCCCTGGAGGAGATGGGAATTGGGGGTGGGCTAGGGGGAAGGCGGAGGGGGGGTTCAGGAGGGGGGAGAACAAGGGAATCCGTGGCTGATATGTAAAATTTAATTAAATTATAAAATTAAAAGAAAAAAAGACATATAGACTATAATTTTCTGTACCAAACTACTATATAAACGTATATGAAATTTTCAAAGAACTGATAAATAAAATAATTATTTCTTAAAGCGGGAGATCCCAACTGGATCAAGAACAGATAGGGAACACAAGGAATGTTCATGGTAAATGAAGATCACATGAGAATAGGAAGAAGCAAAGTGCTAGAGAGGCCCACAGAAATCCACAAAGATGCCCCCACAATAGACTGCTGGCAATATTCGAGAAATAGCCCGAACTGACCTACCCTGGTGATAGGATGGCCAAACACCCTAATTGTCATGCTAGAAACCCCATCCAGTGACTGAGGGAACTGGATGCAGCTATCCAAGGTCAGGCCCCGGGTGGAGCTCCGGGAGTCCAATTGTCGAGAAGGAGGAGGGTTTATGTGAGCAAGAGTTGTTGGGACCAGGGATGGTTGGAATACAGGGACAAGTGGCCAAAGGAATGGAAACACATGAACTGTGAACCAATGGCTGAGGGACCCCCAACTGGATCAGGCCCTCTGAATGGGTGAGACAGTTGATTGGCTTGATCTGTTTGGGAGGCATCCAAGCAGTTGGACCGGGTCCTGTGCTCAGTGCATGAATTGGCTGTTTGAAACCTGGGGTTTAGCAGAGACCCTTGGCTCAGCCTGGGAGGAGGGGACTAGACCTGCCTGGACTGAGTCCACTAGGTTGATCTCAGTCCTCGGGGGAGTCTTTGCCCTGGAGGAGATGGAAATGGGGCGTGGGAGGGGAAGGACAGGGGAATCTATGGCTGATATGTAAAGTTGAATTATATTGTAAAATAAAATAAAATAAATTCAAAAACAAAAAAAACAAAAAACAAAAAACTGCTCAGCCATTAGCTCAGGCCTACCATTGACTAGCTCTAACACTTAAAGTCAGCCCATTTCTGTTAATCTATATGTTGCCATGTGTTCTGTGGATTTACCTGTGTGCCATTACATGTTGGTCCCTGGATGGTAGGCTGGCATCTACTAATCTGCCTTTCTCTTCCCAGAATCCTCTTTTATTTATGTCTGTTTATCCCACCTATACTTTCTGCCTGGGTACTGGCAGCTTTTTATTTATCAGCCAATCAGAGCAACACATTCACAGCCTGCAGAACATCCCACAGCACAGAGATAGCACCAGTGTACATGCTAAACTGAACAGAGAAAAGCTGAGCAATTCTCAACCCTACACAAAGCATTGTAGGCAACAGAAGGAACATAGAAACCAGAAAATTAGCTTTCCATGGAGAAAACCAAGTCAACTGGTTGTCCTGTGCAAATTATCAGCCCTGAAAAACATACATACAGTTAACATTATAAGGATAGACAGGTTATGAATGTAATAGCAACAAGTGAAAAGGGGGAACATAAATTTGTAGGAGAGCAAAGAGGGGTATTAGGAAGATTTTGGAGGGAAGATAAATAATGAAAACTATGCTGTAATTAAATGATAATCTCCCACAAAAAGTGAAAAATGGTAAAGGTGACTGAAGAATTACTCACAGGAAAATAGTACAGTATGTTTTGTTGCTTTGTATGTTTGTTGAGTAGATGTTTCCAGGTACTGTTTTAGATGCTGTAGGTAGAGAGGTAGAATATAATGTGAAATAACCATTGCTGGCTGTATGAAAAGGCTACAGATGGCCTTTGTGAGAAGGTGAGATATGAGCAGACACTGGAGAGTGTAAAGGAGCAATAGTATGTTTATCTGGGAACACATTAGGTAATGGAAGAACAAGTTAAATAAAGGCTATGTCATAGGATTAAAAAAAATAAATAAATTAATTAATGTATAAAAGAACTGAGTAGCTGCCTTGTCAAAATGACAAGGTGGCCAGAAATGGTGGCCAAGTTTATGAATAAGTGTTCAGTGTCAAGTGTTGTCAGGGAAATGCAAATCAAAATCACAATGGATTATCAGGGTACCTGTGTTACCTAGCAAGGAAACTGAATAGAAGCAACAACATGATCTCATTGGTAGGAATGTAAATTGTTTTACCCACTGTAGAAAACTGTATGTTGATTCCTAAAAGAGAAAAAAAATGTGGAACTATTATATATATGACTGAGCAGCACCACATATGCTTATATAGCCCAAGGATTTGTTTTTTCACAGTTGTTGTGTGATATTCTGTTTGTGTTCTGAAAAATAAAGCTTGCAAAAAAAAAGTGAAGAATGAAAGAAATAAAAAGAAAAAGGAATTATGTTGTGTCCTTAGAGCTATGCCAGAACAAAAGTGAACCTGGGGAGAAGATAATGTGGACCACTGATTTATAGATGATTTGTCAGAAATAAAAGAGGACCAGGGCTTGGATATACATCAGTTGCTGAGAAGTGATTCTCAATTGATGGTATCTGCGTCTAGGTATATAGGGTCAAAATATAGTTGAATTGTGGGACACCCAGTTGTTTTTAGAGAATTTCTTGTGAAAAACACTCTAAGTATTTGATATGAATGTTCTATATTGATTGTGAGCATTTAAGTGGGGATAATAGGTATATCAACCTCCCATTCTTACTAACACACAGTCTATACGTTAAAAATGGTGGGCAGTAATGAAAGTAGAAGTTACAGTCTTAGAGCATCAACATGCACTTGCTGATGATTCCTGCCTTTAGCCAAATAGGATGGGTCAGACTGCCTCCTCACTAATGAGTTACTGGGCATCAAATTCCTAGATAAAGATGTCAGGCCACACATATCTTCCTAATTGTTTTCCAGACTTAACTAGAATAAAAGTTCCCCAAGACTAGAAAATCTGTGATGCTTGCTTCTCTATCCGAAGAGCAAATGCATGCAGCCAAGCATGAAAAAGAGTAAAAACATTTGAATACCTAAATTCCAAAGGGATCTTACAGTTGAAAACTTATCCCAGCAGAAAGTAATTCTTGTTGTCTGTCTCATACATTGTAATATCATCAGACACCTACATAAAAATCTAAATGTATTCTTTGAGTACATAAATTGTCATAATTGGATTGGGTTTTGTAAAAACAAATTTATGTTATAACTATCCTTGACGTGAAAGTCCGTGTTAGCTATTTTATATATTCCTAATATTAACCTATTTTAATGATAAGTATTTAAAAAGAGTCTTATTCCACCTATTCATAGCCTATATTTATTTTTTTAAATCAGATTATGTATTGAAAGCCAATTATAATTGACATCAACAACTAAATCTTATTGTATCATTTCATCTCATAGTATATAGTTTTATTACAAATTATTTTATAACACATAAGGAAGAAGAATATTCCAGAAAATATTGGATGCTGATTACTATATTCTAAATTACTTTTGATGTCCAGTCATATGCATAATTTTACTGTGTGCTTTTGTCCAAAGGTAATAAACACCTTTAATTTGCAGTATTCTATTTTATGGTATTTATGTCATCAGTGGGTCACTAGACAAAACCAAATGTCAAAAGTATGGCAAAGTGACTTATAAGAGGTGGTGGGCTGACAGGTGTAAAGGGAGGTATTCCTACAAATACTGTAAAGGTAATTTTGCTGACTTTTTTCTACTATCCCTTAAAATACTTCTACTGCTATATATGTCTTCTTACTTTCAACTGAACCCTGTGTCCATATCATATTATCTATATGCCGTTCAGGAAAAAGCATAAATTTTAAGTGAGATGACTCAACCTAATAAATTCTGTTTCCTTCATTGTATTTGGAAGACAATTGTTTATGTTTTACACAATCAAAATCATTAAAAAGTGATACAAATAACAAATTACAAAATTATGATTGATGCTTTTGATTGCTTGTGATATCTGATTTTTATTTTGTTATTCATTCTTCGAGATTTTTGTAAAATGTGTTTTAATCATATTCCTCGTCTCCCCCAATTCCTCCCACATCCACTCCACTTTGCTTACCCTCCAAAATCTGTCTCCATTCTGTTTTTCTTTTCACCCACCAATCCAACTTATCCTGCTTATATATTCTTACACATATGCTCCTGCACTAGAGCTGACAACTTAACAGGTTCTACATTCTTAAAGAAAACTGTCTTTTTCTCTCCCAGAAGCAAGCAGTTACCAATAGTTCCTCCGCTAAAGGTGGGATTGTCTATCGTTTTTGCATGCTAACCTTTGGGCTGGCTGCAGCTTTCGTTTGGCTTGTGCACATTATCACCATCCCTGTGAGTTCACACATGCACATGCTCTGTTGTCTCTGCAGCACACTGTTTACGTGTATTCATCTACTGCCTTTGATTCTAACATTCTTTCTGTCAGTCTTCTGCAATGATCCATCACTTGACTAAATAAAAATTTTAATCTCACGATGCCTTATAGTTATTTATTTTTGCTCATTTTTTGAAAATAATAATTTTTGTGCAATATAATCTGATAATAGTTTTCCCCCCTTCAAAAATTCCCAGACCTTTCCCATCTACCCACCTATCCAAATCCATATTTTTTTGCTCTCATTAGAAAACATATGTCTGGAAAAATGATAATAAGAGATGTAATATATTATTAACACGGACATGCTTATCCAGAGATAATATCAGGTTCACAATACTTAACTTCCAACTTTTATTTGTGCTTTTCAACAAAGCATTCCCAACATGACGCATTGCCTTTCTTTTGTTAAAGACTTCCCTTCCCCTTCTACTCCTCCCAGTTTTATTAAGAAATTTTTTATTCATTTTACAAAGCAATCACAGATTCCCCCTTTTCCCTTCTTCCACCTCTCCAAGCACCCCCCCCCCAGCCTGCCCGCCTGCCCAACCACCCGCATTCCCTCCTAGAAGAAGGTAATGCCTCCCAATGGGAGTCAGCAGAGCCTGGTACATTCAATAGAAGCAGATTCAAGCCTCTCCTCCTGCATCAAAGATGTGCGAAGTGTCCCACCATAGGTAGTGGTGTCCCACCAAAAAGCCAGCTCATGCACCAAGGATGGATCCTGATCCTACTGCCAGGGACCCCTTAAGCAGATCAAGCTACACAATTGTCTCACTTATGCAGAGGGCCTAGTCCAGTCATATGGAGGCTCCACAGGTATTGGTCTAAATTTCATGAGTTCCCACTAGTTTAGTTTGGTTGTCTCTGTAGGTTTTCCCATCATGATCTTGATGCCCCTTGCTCATAGAATCCCTCTTCTCTCTCTTCAACTGGATTCCTGGAGCTTGACCTGGTGATTGGCTGTGGATCTCTGCATCTGCTTCCATTATTTCTGGATGAAGGCTCTATGATGAAAGTTAGAGAATTCACCAATCTGATTACTGGGGTAAGGCAGTTCAGGCACCCTCTCCACTATTACTAGTAGGCTAAGCTGAGGTCATCCTTGGGGATTCCTGGGAACTTCCCTAGCACCCAGTTTCTCCTTATCCCCATTATCATGGTATCTCTTTCATTGCTTTCCCACTCCATCCCTGTTCTTGATCGACATTCCCATTCCCTTATGTTCTCATTCCCTATCTCCTACCCTCCATTACACACCCCTCATCCCCAGCTTTTTTCATGGAGATCTCATCTATTTCCCCTTCTCAGGGTGATCCATACATCCCACTTAGGGTTCTCCTTGTTAGCTAGTTTCTCTGGAGCTGTGGGTTGTAGTGCAGTTATCCTTCACTTTCCTCTAGTATCCACTTATGAGTGAGTACATATCATGTTTGTCCTTTTGAGTCTGGGTTACCTCACTCAGGATGGTATTTTCTAGTCCCATCCATTTGGCTGCAAATCTCATGATGTCATTGTTTTTCTCTGCTGCACAGTACTCCATTGTGTTTATGTACCACATTTTCTTAATCTTCAGTTGAGGGGCATCTACGTTGTTTCAAGGTTCTGTGTAGTGAATAGCTGTTCCAGCTTTGACCTTGAAACACTGCCCCTAGAATGATGGCTGGTAACTGCCACGCCTGCCTATGACCTGTCCCTGGGGCTGCCCTGCCCTTGGGACATGGCCTAGAGGGAGCCCCTTAAGACTTGGGGTGCATATTATCTGGCCTCTTCTGGATACCTCATGGTCCTGGAATCTGGATGGTAGATCAAGCCTGAGTTCTGTGCTGGATGGTACCTCATATCTCCTTGAAACTGTAATCAATCCCTATTGGCTGTAAGTTATCCCAGATATAAACTTCTCTTGATTACCAGATAAGTTATGTGGAATTGCCTCATTAAATACAGCAGTAGTTCTGGCTATTACAAATAGTGCTGCTATGAACATAGTTGAGCATGTGTCCTTATGGTATGATTGAACATACCATGGTATAGCTGGGTCTTGAGGAAGACTTATTCCCAATTTTCTTAGAAACCACCATATTGATTTCCAAAGTGACTATACACAAGTTCGCACTCCCACCTACAGTGGAAGAGTGGTCCCTTGTTCTTCAGCATGAGCTGTTATCAGTATTTTTGATCTTAGCCATTCTGACAGGTATAAGATTGTATCTCAGAGTCATTTTTCATTTTCATTTCCCTGATGACTAAGGATGTTGAGCAATTCCTTAAATGTCTTTCTGCCTTTGATAGTCTTCTGTTGAGAATTCTCTCTTTAGACCTGTAGCCCATTTTTAATTGGCTTAGTCAATATTTTTATGTCTGGTTTCTTGAATTCTTTATATATTTTGGAGATCAGCCCTCTGTCAGATATGAGGTTGGTGAAAATTTTTTTTTTCATTCTGTAGGCTGTCATTTTATCTTATGTACTGTGTCCTTTGCCTTACAGAACCTTCTCAGTTTCAAGAGGTCCCATTTATTATTTGTTGTTCTCAGTGTCTGTGCTACTGTTCTTATATTTAGAAATAGTCTCCTGTGCCAATGTGTTCAAGACTAATTCCTACTTTCTCTTCTATCAGGTTCAGTGTAGCTGGTTTTTTATTGAGGTCTTTGATCTACTTGGACTTGAGTTTTGTGAATGGTGATAGATATGGATCTATTTGCAATTTTCTACATGTTGACATCCAGTATGCCAGCACCATTTGTTGAAGATGCTTTCTTTTTTTCCATTGTACAATTTTGGCTGTTTGTCAAAAATCAGATGTTCAAAGGTGTGTGGGTTAATGTCAGGGTCTTCAGTTTGATTCCATTGGTCCATGTGTCAGTTTTTATGTCAATACCAAGCTGTTTTTATTACTATAGCTCTATAATAGAACTTAAGGTCAGGGATGGTGAGGCCTCCAGAGTGGCTTTATTGTACAGGATTTTTTTTTTTTTTTTTTTTTTTTAGCTATCCTGGGTGTTTGTTTTTCCTTATGAAGTTGAGTATAGTTCTTTCCAGGTATGTGAATAATTGTTTTGGGTTTTTGATGGGGACTGCATTAAATCTCTATATTGCTTTTGGTAAGATTGCCGTTTTTACTATGTTAATCTTACCTATCCATGAGAATGGGAGATCTTTCCATTTTCTGATATCTTCTTCAATTTCTTTCTCCAGAGACATTAAGTTCTTATCATACAGGACTTTCACTGGCTTAGAGTTACTCCCAAGGTATTTTATATATATTTTTTCATTTATGCATTTTCTTTATTTTTAACATTAAAACATTTTCTTCTTCCTGAAATATTTCAGGGGAAGTAATCTGACTGTGATATTTAACCCAGATCTGGAAAGGAAGCCTAAATTTGCCATTTATGTTAGTCAATAAAAGTTTCAATATCTGGGCTGAACTGACCTCAAAGATTTTACACCCCTAGTCTCATATTGCTCTTCAATTCAGTAAAGAATCAGAACTGAATTCTCCAAGGACCCCATTTGTGTAGATGAGTCCTCTGGATTTGTCTCCCATTTCACCGTTTGACCCATCAATTACAGTGGGGATGGCCCTTGGCCATCAAACTTGCTTTTCCTTTAAAGAATTCTTAAGAGAAAACTTCTCAGTGAGTTCCCACCTCAAGCTTTGTATTCTCAAGCATTTACAAGAGAAACCATAAGGTGGTACAGAGCAGCAACAGAATTGGACCTGAATGAGCTGAGGAACTTCAGTTTGGCTCTCAGTGGGCTCAGAGAATAATCAAACATGGTGAGTTTAGGACACAGCCTTCATGTTAGTCAAGAAATATATACATGCATATAGACAACAACCATTAATATGAGAGGTCTCAGTTAAAACTTGGCTCTGCTCATTCATCTAAGTCTTTGTTCATGCCATTTACTTAAATTCTGATACAAACTGTGGTATTTTATATTATTTGTGGCTGTTGTAAAGGGTGATGTTTCTCTGATTTCTTTCTCAGCCCTTTTATCATTTGTATATGGGAGAGCTACTGATTTTTTGAGTTACTGAAGGTGTTTATCAGTTGTAGGCATTCCCTGGTAGAATTTTTGGGGTCACTTATGTAGACTATCATATCGTCTGCCAAAAGCATAAGTTTGACTACTTTTTTCCAATTTGTATCCCCTTGATATCATCTGTTGTCTTATTGCTGTAGCTAGGACTTCGAGTACTATATTGAATAGATATTGGGAGAGTGAATAGCCTTGTCTTGTTCCTGATTTCGGTGAAATTGCTGTCAGTTTCTCTCCATTTAATTTGATGTTGGCAGTTGGCTTGCTGTAAATTGCCTTTATTATGTTTGGGTATATTCCTTGCATTACTGATCTCTCCAAGACCTTTTTCATGAAGGGGTATTGAATTTTGTCAAAGGCTTTTTCAGCTTCTAAGGAGATGATCATGTGTTTTGTTTTGTTTTTTCTTTTGGTTTGTTTATATGGTGGATTACATTGACAGATGTCCATATGTTGAACCATCCCTGCATCTCTGTGATGAAGCCTACTTCATCATGGTGGGTAATTTTTTGATGTGTTCTTCGATTCTGTTTGCCAGTATTTTATTGAGTATTTTTGCATCAATGTTCATGAGGGAAATTGATCTGTAATTCTCTTTCTTTGTTGCATCTTTATGTGGTTTGGATATCAGGGTAACTGTAGCCTCAGAAAAAGAGTTGGGTAATGATCCTTCTGTTTTATTGTGTGGAACAATTTGAAGAGTATTGGTATTAGCTCTTTGAAATTCTGGTAGAATTCTGTGCTGAAACTATCTGGTCCTGGGCTTTCTTTGGTTGGGAGAATTTTGATGGCTATTTCTATTTCCTTGGGGGTTATACATTTATTTAAATTTTTTATCTGGGTGATGATTTAATTTTGGTATGTGGTACCTATGCAGAAAAATGTCCATTTCTTTTAGAATTTCCAATTTTGTGGAGTACAGGTTTTTGAAGTATGACCTGATAATTCTCTGTATTTCCTCATTGTCTGTTGCTATGTCTCCCTTTTCATTTCTGATTTAGTTAACTTGGATATGATGGAGGAATGTCTGTCTGTACACTGCAAATATGTGTTGCTCTGATTGGTTGATAAATAAAGCCATTTGGCCTGTGGCAAGGCAGCTTAGAGGCAGGTGGGAAATTCAAAGAGAGACAGGAAGAAGGTGGGAAAGATACCAGTGAGCCACCCAAGGAGCAAAATGTAATGGGACACAGGTAAAGCTACAGAACATGGGCCAATACATAAATTAATAGTTTGGGGCTAATTTAAGATATTAGATTTAAGATTAGATGTAAGATTTAGCTAGCAAAAAGGCTTGAGCCATGGCCATACTGTTTGTAAATAATATAAGCCTCTGTGTTTTTACTTGGGTCCAAGCAGCTGCACGACTGATGGGTTGGAGAGATTTGCCCTGACCCCAGGCCAGGCAGGACACAGAAAAATGATCATCTACATGGATGTTCTTTCTCTGCCTTTCAGGTAGTTTGTACAAGGGCTTGTCTATCTTGTTGATTTTCTCAAAGAACCAACTCTTTGTTTCATTGATTCTTTGTATTATTCTCTTTGTTTCTATTTTATTGATTTCAGCTCTCAGTTTGATTATTTCCTGGCATGTATTCCAACACAGAGTAGTTGACTCATTATTACCATAATGACCACTGTCAGTAACATCAATGCACATTTACAAAATCTAATGTTTTGTTACCTTATGTTTACTGTTTGGCAATTCCATTTGCTTATATAATACATTGTGATTACTCTCATCTTCCAAGTCTATTATTTTATGTGTATGTGTGAACCACTGATTTTAACCAGGTTTGCTTGTATTAGCAAGAGCTTGGAACCTATGGTTTCATATTTTGGTACAACAGTAAAAATGACAACTTTTCATTCTTCTTTTCTACCATTAGACAATAGTTCAGCAGAATGGTGAAATCCTGTGAGTTTGTGTCACATTTCTTATTAATGGTTGATAGGATAAATTTGTGTCAAGAATAGTTCAATTGGTCAAAGATATTGTGAGATCATATTTGAGATGGTCATGTCATTTTCTAAAGAGAAAATTTCATACCAATTCTCTCTACCCTAAGTCTTATATTCATTCTACTCCACATTATACTTCAGTATTTTTTTTTGTTTTTGTTTTTTTTGTTTTTTTTTTTTTCTTAGAGGTGTTCATATGCATGTCCTATTTAGGGCTTAGCTTTCCACTTTTTCTTCTGAGAACTTTGACAGAGTCCCTAATAACATGGTTGCATCCAGTTTATCCACTTTGTAAAGTTAAGAGTAATTAGGCAACATTCTTATATACTGATAAATTTGTATAGTTGTTTAAATAAAATTCTATTTTTTTTTTTGATTTTTCGAGACAGAGTTTCTCTGTGTAGCTTTGCGCCTTTCCTGGAATTCACTTGGTAGCCCAGGCTGGCCTCGAACTCACAGAGATCCGCCTGGCTCTGCCTCCCAAGTGCTGGGATTAAAGGCGTGCGCCACCAACGCCTGGTAAAATTGTATTTTAAAAAAAAATATTTTAACTCCCAAAGACTCTAGAACTCCCACTCTCTGTCTCTGTCTCTGTCTCTGTCAATCTTTCTCTGTCTCTATCTATCTACCTATCTATCTATCTGCACACACACACACACACACACACACACATATATAAAGAAATTGTTATTAGATGTCACTTATAAGTTATTAGCTTACCCTATGTGAGAAATAAATTTAACAAGCAAAGTTAGCCTTGTGAATTTTTTAAATATCCTTACAAACATCACGGCAATAGACTTCTCCTGTTGCTTATCCCATTCCTTATTGAGCAGTACAGAAAATTCAGAGATTGACATGATGAATTTAAAATTTCAGCTTACATTATAATGCATCAATCTCCAAAACGTAACTTCATTTCTCAATAAATAATCACATTTTCAGAGTCCTACTCAATAGCAGAAATTAGCGGGGTATACAATGAAAGGTACTGAATTTCCTCTCCACCCTTGCCTGGAGCTTCTTATGGGTCGTTTCAGGTAACCTGTAGAAACAGAACTGAGTTCATAGATGCCAAATAGTTGACTAAAACAATAAGCCCAAATGAAAAGCTCCAGCCTTTGCAATGTTACAACCAAGAGAGCCAACTTGAAAACTGTTTCACTGTTGTGGGAACAGCAAACAAATAGATTCTGCAATATACCGACCAAGTTTTGGGAGAACAAAACAGAGAAAAAGCTGTACTTTTCATATCTTGCAAACAAAACAAACAAACAAAATCTACTTCAATGAGGGCTACAGTGATATTTCGATTTTTAGAATAAAATTTAGAAATTAAAATCATTCTAGATGTAGAAACTATTTTGTGTCTCAGCACATCTTCAAAGATTTCCTGGTCTGACCTGACCATGACAATAATTTGGTAATTGATTTCTCAATTTCCTAAAACAAGCTATTCTTTTACCACATTGTAATATAAACAAAACATCAAGTACTGTTTTCTGAAATGTAACTCAACATTTAATTATGAACTCAGTGTCTATTATAGAGGGAAAAGTAACTATAGCCTGGGCTCTGAAACAGTTTTTAGTAATTTGTGGTTTTCTGTTTGCCAATATGTAAAGGAACAAGGAATAACATAAAAGAAAACAATTTATATAATTAAAAGAAGAGGTTAATCACTGTAATATTATAATTTTAGCTAAAGACACTACAATTTATATCCCACAGAGACTTAAGGAATTCTTTAACACTGTTATATCCAAATTTTCAGCAAAGATGGTTAAATTGGTGTCATTCTTTGTGTATGGATTGATGGGGTGTTGGCCTCTCCGTGCATTTAACAAAGAATATCTCCCACATCAGAATCATCATGACAACAAAGGTATACCAGGTTTTGATGATACTAAGAAAATTATACAGATGCACACCATACAAAGCACAGATAATTCTGCTGTCAATATTATTTTGTGATGTGCTACATTTGTTTATGCTGTAGAATATCTACTTAATGGTCTGAAGATGTGTTGCATTTGTTTAGGTTGCATTTGTTAAACTCTGTGAAGCTGTGTTACTGTGCCTATCTAAAACACCTGATGGTCTAAGAAGAGCTGAATGGCAAATAGTGAGGCAGGAGAAAGTACAGGGGGTCCTGGCAGGCAGAGAGAAGAAATAGAAAGAGAAGCCTGGGTGGTGGTGGCGCTTGCCTTTAATCCCAGTACTGGGGAGGCAGAGCCAGGTGGATCTCTGTTAGTTCCAAGCCAGTCTGATCTACAGAGCAAGATCCAGGACAGGCACCAAAACTACACAGAGAAACCCTGTCTCGAAAACAAACAAACAAAAAAACCAGCGACAACAACAACAACAAAAAAGAAAATAGAAGGAGAAATCTGGGAGGAGGAAGAAAGAGCAAGAGAACAAGGAGAAGGGGATACTAGGGGTCAGCCACACAGCCACACATCCAGCCACGGAGTAAGAAAGTAAGATTTATAGAAGTGAGAGAAAGGTAAAAGTTCAGAGATAAAAAGGCAGATGGGATAATTTAAGAAAAGCTGACATGAAACAAGTCACTAAAGCCAGTTATTTGTAAGTAAGAATAAGCCTCCATGTGTGATTTATTTGGGAGCTGGGTGGCAAGCTTCCTCCCAAAAGAACAAAAAAACAACCAACAACATTTTGGCATTCCAATGTGTGGTCATAGAAAGCTAAACAACATAATTCTATGTACACAAGCCCACCATTTTAGTTCCATTTTATTGACGTGATAAAATATCACAACGAAAGCAAGGGTTTGTTTTCGCTTATTTTTCCAGAGGGGAAGTCAATAATTTGCAATGCAGATGCAGCACATTGTATGAGTAGAAATCTGTAAACTCACATGTTGAACCACATGCAGAACAGAGAGGACAAGTTAGAAATTGAAAAGGTTCTAAAGTCTCTATGCTTGCCCCTAATGACATACTTCCCCAGAAAGGCTTCAACACTTGAAGTTCCATCATGGCACTAGAAAGTATTCAAATACAGGAACCTGGGTGTGGGGGACATTTCTACTTGACACGAACATACCCACAGAACTGGAAAGAAGCAAAATTCGTGTCATCTATGTCTGAGTGTGGTTTGGACTACTTAGAACATCAAACAGTTAAAGCAATCTACATTAAACTAAACTAAACTAAGAGTGAATGAACTGAATGTCTTTTTACTCTCCCACAGTAAAACCGGTAATGGTTTAAGAACAACAAAATATTCTCACATTGTCTAGTCAAAATAAGATGGCTGCTAGAATTCTGTTGTCTGAACCATTACCTGCGATTCCTTTTCAGAGTTAAAAATATAAAATAGTATCTGTATTTGGTGGCCTCCAAGTACATTCTTTGAGTTTCTTAATGACACACCACTCATTTTCATTATTGTTACTCTAGGAACTGCAATCTACTTCAGACCATGTTATATGGCCCAAGCAATGGACATAAAAATGATTTATAATAATTATTCCCTTTATTACATCAATCAATCTCCATATAATGCTGATTGTTTTTAAATTTATCCTCAGTATACTTAACCTTATGAATCTACCTCCAATTTTATTCATTATCTTATTCCTGGATAATTGCTGTGCTCTTGCTCCAATGCCCTTTTTTGTCCAAGATGACATATGCTATTTGTGGAACAGAAGACTGATCATATTATCTCTAAATGTTTGCTCCTTAAAATACAAAAGCCTTTTGTTCAACATACATTAGTAAAATCCATCCTCTGGAAATTCAGATGTTTTTCTGTTGACATATTTATCACATTACTATAAATTGATTGAATTTGACAAATATACCAAGTATTCATGAATAATTTTAGTAAGTAATGCATTTTCTTCTATCATAGTTTAAACTGACTAGCACAATTGTTAATTTATATGATTTTATATTTTCTAGTGGCCAACTCCTTTTCAGCATTCTTTTAATTTAATTTGCATATTTTTCTGCTGATTCCATGCAGTGCAGAAATATATAATTTAGACAATATCCTTTCTTTACAATGGGTTATTAATACATTCATCCTACTATTCTTTCAATTACCTAGAACTCTTATCTATCTCCTTCTTATTCTCCTGTCTTCACTCACTTATTTGCTGTTCTTCACTCATTCTCCTGTCTCTTCCAACGCTCTCTTCCTTCAGGCACAAAAATGGCAAATTGGCTATGGCATGATCAGATAACTGAATAAAAATATTCTTCCCCACACATCACTTATATAATCCACCTTCTCCTCTGTGATTTTCTCTGGGACTCAAAGGTGGGTGACCGATTTCCTGTTTGGGACCAAGCACTCAGTTGTCATATATTCTCAGCACTGTGACTAGTAATGATTAGTTCCTGTTTTGACCATAGCCAACTGCCAAAAAAAGGCTTGTCTGACTAAAGCTGAAAACTGAACAAGTCTATACATATAAATAAAAATAGTTAAGTAGCAGTTTGATTGTTCATGTAGCAAAACATCGGTAGCAGATTCCTCCATACAGACTGTGATCTCCCTAGTCATAGATATTTGACCAATGCTACAGTATCAGGTACAACTCTCCTTTGTAGAGGGTTTCAAATAAAAACAGGAAATAGATGGTAACACCCCAATTATTCATACTACTTTAGGATGCAGGGGCTACAGCTGTTTTTGATAATCATTGATGAGTTAAAACAAATTTTGTCAGTATGATTATTAGCCAGAAAAATAAAGAAAGCTTCAATCTAAGTTCCTGTGTCCTTACTCACAAAACATATTTTTGGAACTTTCTCTGTAGTTTTTTTTTTGTTTGTTTTTTTGTTTTTTTTTTTGTTTTGTTTTGTTTTGTTTTCCCACTCTATAACAACAGCGCTATTTTAGGAGCTTCTATTAGTGACCTGGTCTACAACTGATAGGAAAATTGACGTCATGTGACACTGGGTCTTCATACAACTTTTGGAAGCAGCATCAACTATTGACACACCATACTTCCATCCAGGCTGTTTATGGTAGACTATCTAGTGGTAGGCATCATAGACCTCAGCTCTACAAGTATTCCCAATCCTTATTCTGGGCAATGCTTATTAGAGTCAGCTGGTAGTATAAGCATGTTTATGTGTGTGATGACATATATATGCATATATGTATGAGCAACAGTAATTAAAATTAATAGTTCAGCAGTTATGAATAGGGGCATGGGAGGAGTTTCAGGTGTAGATATGGCGGAAGTTATATAGATGCAGTGAGCAGGTATGAAGATCTCAAAAGTACCGTCTATTTTAGTAAGTTAGTTAATTTAACTCTCAACAATTTGGTTGTCTGAACAAGACTAGCATAATGACATCAATTGCCATGTCTAGATAGATAAATAAATAAATAAATAAATAAATAAATAAATAAATAAATAAATAAACTGGCTGACCAGTTTCCCCTTCCTCCCTCCTCTCTTCCCAGCCTCTTCCCCTAACCTCTGCTATGTCCCCAACTACACTTCTCGTTTTAAAGTAAAAAAAATTCTGATGATTAAGAAATATAATATATACATAGAAGTATAAGTAGGTAAGAAATACAATCTACTTAAATACAACTAGACACAGATAACTATTTGTTCTTTTAAATACAAAGTGAGAAATGTATTTTTGTTGTTGTTTGTTTTTTGAGACAGGGTTTCTTTGTGTAGTTTTGGTTCCTATCCTGGATCTCACTTTATAGACCAGGCTGGTCTCAAACTCACAGAGATCTTCCTAGCTCTGCCTCCCAAGTGCTGGGAATAAAGGTGTGCACCACTGCCACCTGGCAAGAAATGCATTTTTTTATTGCCCAATAATCAGTATAGACATAGAATTCAAGTACAGAAGAAATACTCATGACATACTTTTTATTAAGAAAATATTTTTATTCATTTTACATACCAAAGATCCCCCTATTCCCTCCTCCTACCCCTCCAGCCTCCCCCTATCCCCAACCCAACCCCCATTCCCTCCTACAAGAACGTAAGGCCTCTTTGTTGAAGGAAGCAGAGCCAGTGGGATCACGAGTTCGAGGCCAGCCTGGTGGCATATTTTTATTCAAAAGATAGTCTTTACTACTTTTGATCATTATATGGAACATGTAACTTTAGGTGGCAATATTATCCAAATATTGCTGAAATGTGGTATTTCAGTATATAGAACATGAATCACAAACCAAGAAAAGGAATTGTATTTAGAATTAAATATAGCTTTCAAACTTAAATAGGTGTTTGTAGGAAAGAAAAAAAAGAAGCTTAGCAATTAGCAAGTATTTTTGTTGTTATTTTCAACTTGAACACATCACACTCATGGAAACCAATCCTTAACCCTTCATTTTAATATATTCAAGTTTTCATATACTCTATATGATATTTTGTCACTTCTTAAAATGAAATAAAGGATTCAATATCTGAAACATACAACTTAATTCAATGTGGTGAATGAGTGACTCTGAGTGAAGCCCATGGGCTCACAGGAACCCCTTCATCTCTGAAGCAGCTTTGCTGAGTATTCAAAATTAAGTTGTACTGATGGTTTCCATGTAATGAAGTTCAACTTTAGCATTGATATAGTAAAGTCCGTTAGAAGCAATGGTATTTCTCGGGAATTTTGTTTTCATTATTTAGCCCTGGCTGGTCTAGAACTTGCTATGTGTTCTCTGGCCTCAAAATCGTGGCAATCCTCTCGTTTCCATCTCCCCCAGGGATCTTGGGTTTGAAGATTGTAGCATTTGAGCTGTTTGATAATCTCATATATCCATCCATATAATATTCTTAGTAGTCCCACTGTTCCCATTTCTTCCCCAATCTCACCAGAACCACTATTCCCTCCCAAATTCATGTGAACCACAAACCACAACAACAAAAACTAGAAACTTCCTCATAATGGTGTCACTGGTTTTGCCTGGTTCAGATTCACAAATTATACTAACCAACTAGTCAAAAGAATTATTTTTGTGTTCCAGCTATACCAAGATAAACTCAATAAAGAACATACTAGCATAATAACCTTGACACATTCTATTTAATACCTCTTACACTCAATAATTTGCATATATGAACAAAAAATCTTAAAATATATACATATCATTTAAAACTGTTTGAATTATAGCCTATTGTTGACACAACAAATTCCCACTGATACTATACCTTAATAAAGGGTATGCATACCTTAGGGTTCTAATGAGTCCAAAACGATTTTGACTGTGTTAAATTTACATGTAAAGGCTGAATTTACATGTAAAATTTGAGGAGGGAATTTTTTTTTAAAATTCTTTCCAGCTCCTGAAACAACTGCTATTTGGTTGCATACTCCATGTTTAATTACAGCAGTTCATCATGTTCTTTCAGATTCCACTTCCCATCCTTCTACTCTGGTTCCCTCAGGTCCTTCCAGTTCCCACTTTTTGATAACATTTTGACTTCTAAATATTAACAACATGGCATTATCCATTTTCAAATCCTTAGCTCAATCCTTTCTGAAATTCACCTCTGTCATTATTATGGATTAAAGTTGGTATCCCCCAAATCACTTGTGATTACAGCTTGGTTTGGGAAGTGAATTGGTGATGTGGGCTCACAGTACCAATAAAATGAGCATGAATGAGCTCTTATGAAGTAGGGAAGAGAGTCTGTTAAATGTGTAAAATTCTCATTTTCTCTACATATGAATAATAACTCTTTCATCACTTATTAAATTTCGAAAATTACATTGCATCTTGAGATTTCATTAGTGATAAAGTGGAAAAGCTTGTAAAAAGCTCTAAGAAAGTATATTCAGAGTTCTGTATCAATACCTAGTGTTACATTATGACATTAACAGTGAGATTATTCTTATATAATGTATAGTTGCCTCATGGAAATTCAAAGTGTCTATAAATATTTTCTCTCAAAAAAGCTGAATAGAACAGTTTCTGTAGGACAAGATTTCACGGGAATAAAAATTAATTATTACTATAGTAAAGCAAAATATGAATATAACTCATAGATATTTTAATAAAGTAATGTTAAAATTCCATTAATTATGTTTATCCACTTTGTAAGCATGTGTCTCAAATATTTCTTTTCCCATATTTTTTGAGACAGGCTCTCACTATGTAGCCCTGGCTCAGATGACGTGAATATATTTATGAACTCCTGAAAAGGACCTATATATTCACAGGTTGAATAATTTAAATAGATTGTAAGTTTATCTTTATTTAAAAAATGTGAAAAAAACATGAAGTTGAGTGGTTATTCAGGGGATGAGGACCTGGGAGGAGTTTGGGGAAAGGAAAGAATATAATTAAAATGATTTTGTGGTTTGTTTCCCTTTATTAAATCATACAGCATATTATAAAGTACCTGTAGAGTAATTTGCTGACTATATGGGAATAAATTAGCATATCCATCAGTTAGTAGAAATAATCTTTACTTCCTATAAAAAATGAAAGTAACAATTTAGCAAAAATAGATCGTTTATGACCTTCTGCCTTATTTTCCTGGCGTATTTGTTTCCATGTTTCCTACTCAGAGACACTTCATCCCACTCTGTGCTAAGCCATATGCCAACTCTTTCATATCAAAATTTGTCTATAATGCAACCTGAAAGGACAACTTTCTACATGCTTGTATATTATATGTCTGATTTCTCATATACTAGAATCTCACAAATCTGAACATCCTTCACATAATTTCTCCAGAATCTGTAATACATTTTTCCCATGTTCATCACACTGTTCATAATGTAGTTGGTTAATTGTTTTGGTTCTTTGACTCTTTGGTCCTTTGGCTCTTTTGGGGGTCACCATCCAGCTACCAAATAAATCACACACAGAGGCTTCTTCCTCCTCCTCCTCCTCCTCTTCTTCTTCTTCTCTCTCTCTCTCTCTCTCTCTCTCTCTCTGTCTCTCTGTCTCTGTCTATCTTTCTGTCTCTGTCTCTGTCTCCCTGTCTCTGTCTATCTCTGTCTCTCTGACTCTCTCTCTGTGTCTCTGTCTCTCTGTCTCTGTCTCTCTCTCTCTCTCTCTCTCTCTCTCTCTCTCTCTCTCTCTTGTTTACTAGAGACAGGGTTTCTGTGTAGCTTTGGTACCTGTCCTGGATCTCGCTCTGTAAACCAGGCTTGCCTTGAACTCACAGAGATCCACCTGGCTCTGCCTCCCGAGTGCTGTGATTAAAGGCATGCACCACCACCACTGGCTGAGGCTTAGTCTTAATTATAAAGGCCTGGCATTAGTTTGGCTTGTTTCTTGCCAGCTTTTCTTAACTTTAAATTATCCCATCTACCTTTTGCCTTTGGGCTTTTACCTCTCTCTATTGCTGTATACCTTTCATTATTTCTTACTCTGTGGCTTTCTGTGTAGCTAGGTGACTGGCCCCTGATGTTGTCCTCCGCTAGATCTTGTGTTCCTTCCTAGATTTCTCCTCCTATTTATTCTCTCCTCCTATTTATTCTCTCTGCCTGCCAGCCCCTGACTCTTCTCCTGCCTCACTATTGGCCATTCAGCTCTTTATTAGACTGTTAGGAGATTTAGACAAGCACAGTAAATAAAACAGCTTCATAGAGTTAAACAAATGCAACATAAAAGAATGCAACACATCTTTACATCAGGAAACAAATGTTTCACAGCATCAATAAATGTAACACATCTTAAAATAATATTCTACATTCATATTTTGTCTTTCATTTCTTTTTGTATTCTACTTCACCATGAATTACTTTTGCACTTTGGTACTTGGTTAGACCAAATACCAATCCCCGGATACTTAGCTATTTTCCTACTACCTCTGTGGCCCATAAAACAGGCTGTTTGTCATTGTTGAATTCTGAGGCTATAGTAGTGTTTAGTCTTGCAACTATGCCTGTTCACTGATAGATATGGTTGGTAAGGTTACACTCTCAATACAACTCAATCAATAAGACACAGGTTATATAGGATGGATACTTAATATATTTAGCAATGTTCACAGTTATTAAAATATTTTGGATTCATAAGAACCGGAGTAATTTTATGCTAGTCTACATCACGCTAATCTCTATACTTACATACTTACCTTCTCAGGTATCAAATATCTTGCTAAACAATTGTCCTTCTAAAGTTACAATTTATAAAATTTTACTCTAGCAATAATTTTGAAGTCTTGTTTTCTGGATTATATTCATAGTTTCAGAAAATTTTTTTACATTCTTAATATTCAGAGTAGTCTAGATGCATTTTACAGAGAGCAGAGAAGACATGATCCATATTTTATGCAAGTAAATATAAAGAATATTATTTCAATGTGTGAAATGTAAATAGAGGTGATTCAAATGACTGCAATCACATATAGAAAATTTTGGGTGCTGACTTCATTTTGTTTTTTCATTCATGGCCTTTGTTTATATTGCTACTTCTCCATTTTGCTTTCTCTTCTCATTTTATTTTACATAGGAAACAAAATTGTTCCTGCAGGAATTATAAGAAATAAATTCTCTGAACATTTTTCTTTCAGGGTCCGTCATGATCTCCAGCTGCTCCATGTGATTGCTGCAGGTGAAAAGTTTGATTATTCTCATGTAAAGAGTGACATGATGGTAATGAGGGAATCACTTTGTCAGACAGTTCATAGTTCCTGAGTCAGGCACAGCACAACTAGAACACAGGAAAGATAATACAGAAGGAACGTTTAAAATACAGGTGACTTGAAATACAGTCCAATGTGTAGAGATCCATACTGAGCTCACCTATGCAAAATGATTCAAGCATGCCTGCCTGCTTCAGGTTATGTAGGCTGGATGACATATTAAATGCTTTGTGCAAAACACTTAGCTTCTCTCCCTTCTTCATTGGCTTAGATAAATTTTATATGTTGTATGAGGTCTTACCTTGGTTAAATATATTGAGTTGCGAAAATTCGAGTGGCTTTCTGTTTTTTGAGTACTCTTAGTGTATGAAATCACTTACAGGACCATTATAAGCATCAAACACACTGATGAGTGAGTATGTGTATGAATCATTGTGTGTGTGTGTGTGTGTGTGTGTGTGTGTGTGTGTGTGCGCATGAACAACTGCAAACAATTGAAAATTTAAAAATTTGCAGATATAGTGTTGAAGAAAGATTAAAATTGAGTATATTTTAAATATTTAGTATTCTAAATATTTAGTATATTTAGGTTCTGAACATTATAAAAAGCTATAATTAAAATAGCAGTAATAACGTGCAGAGATGACTGGCCACACTAGTGGAAGCCCATGAACTGTGGACTGGTGGCTGTGGAGTCCCCATGGGACTGGACTAGGCCCTCTGGATACGGAAGACAGTTGATTGGCTCAAACTGTTTGGGGGGCACCCAGGCACGGAGATCGGGATCTGTCCCTGCTCTGTGGGTAGACTTCTGGAATCCGGTGCCTGTGGTGTGACACCTTGCACAGCCTTGGTGCAGTGGGAAGGGGCTTGGACCTGCCTAGGCTCAGTGTGCTGGACTTTGCTGACTCCCCATGGGAGACCTCGATCTGGGGGATGTAGAGATGTGGGGTGGCTTGGGAAAGAGGGCTGGGGGGTTGGAAGAGGAAGGAGGGGAGTCTGTGGATAGCATGTGGAGTGAGTAGAAAATTTCTTAATAAAGAAAAAAATAGCAGTAATAAAGATTAGTTTCAAATGAAATGCAATTATAATAAAAATAGCATTGTTTATGTAATTTATGACTTTATTCACACAACAGAAAAAAATGATTATTAGGAAATTGACGCTCTACATTTTTTGCTTTGGAATTTTATATTATCCAGGGACACTGTTTATTTTTTATTTAAAAACAAGAGACATATTGAACATGGAATGGAGCTGGAGAGTGAGTTCAGCAAATAAGAATACCTTGCTTCACAATATGAGGATAAGAACTCTGATTCAAGCAGGAACTTAAAATCTAGATGTCATAGACATGCCTGTCAATCCACCTGTGATGGGTCTGAGTCCATCTTCTTCTCTCCAGTGCCAAAGATGCACACAAATGCGGCAGAAAGTGATAAAATACATCTTTAAAAAACTGTGAAACAAGATAAAAGTAATTCAAATATCAACAATAAACTCTAGGATGAATTTCTTGTTCCCATTTCAAATTGTTTGTAGGTATGTCTATCAAGCTAATTACCTTAGTATATCAATTATTTACACTCTGTAATAGAAAAAAAGTCCTCAGAATTGGCCCCATTATTATTAATTCAATATCAACACTGTTGGCAAATTTACTGCTAGTAAATAGAATTGTGCCAAGTAAACCTTTGGTGGTAGATTAATTAACTGAATCAGTCGATTCCATGTCATAAATTTGCATATTAGAAGTAATATTCAATTTAGTCTATTATTTAAGAGTGAGTTTTACATGAACATTTCCTTTTGTTCATGAAGTTCATGCAGCGAGACTAGACACTGAAGAATAAAAGTGCCATACACCAACTGTGCTCTGTGTCTGATTCTCATGATAAGAAGTGTGCACTGTGCAAATACCTTTGTCAGCACGAACCTGTCATTCTACAAGTTGGCTATGTTAAGAGTCGTTTCTTTTGAAATGGAAATAAACTCATTATTTGTTGGCTCTTGCAGTGTTCTACTTAATCCCAAGAAGATCATCTGTGATCTTTCCAGCTCATTGTAAGTCATGATTTTGAAACTATGTTTTAATGTTTTTCTGTTAAATATGTTAACATTTGAAGTGCTTTTTTTGTTATAATCTAATTTACATTTTAATATATATTCCAGAATTAGAAAAAACTTCCATTTCAGGTTGTATCTAGGCATCAAAAAGGAATATTGATTAAAACATATGGATACATATTGATGTTTACATTTGTGAAGCAATAAAACACACCATAATAAAACATTAAAGAAATGTTACATATCATACCCTCAGGCAGTAGATTTAATTAATGTAGGAAATTACCTCAGGATAACATTTAAATGACTTTAACTTTGCTGCCTGAAACAAATAAAAATTCTCACAAAATACATGGTACTGTTTTTAGTAGTGTTCTCCAGTCAATGCTAGGAATTGAACTTTGAGAAAAGAAGGTGGAATGCTGAAACTGTAGGAATTTAGCGAACCTTGTGCCTTAGAAGACGTTGTTACTGTTCCACAGAAAGTAAGAAATCAGTTGCAAGGTTAATGATACTCAGAAGGGAAGAAACAGAGATGAAAAACAGTGGTCATGATAGTTAGGTCATAACAGCTTGTTTTTAAACAAAACACATTCTACTTAGGTATAAAAATATCAGATTTTAATGAAATTTTAAAACAGCCTCAGTTTTAGGTGACCTTTGTCTTATCTCCTACACATTGCCCTCTTTAAAGCTTTTTTACACTATTGTTTCCCCCTTCCATATTCATATCTTATGTGTTTTATAATCTTCCTTCAGCATCCTCACTACTTATTTCCTCCCCCGCCACCTCCCCCCAAAAGAATTAATGTTAGCTATAAGGGAAGTACTGTGAATGTGTGGCCAGCATGCTGTCAGTACTGACTGAGGGATTCTGCCTAATGAGCTATTGGCTAAAAAGCCTCAATAGGCTCTAAAATCAATACTGGCTATTGCCAATGCTCTTGGGTACTCAGAAGAACTACACAGTAAGTTCTTATTGTTAACAAGATCACACATTATGAATTAAGAACACGAAGTCACCAAACTGGAACACAGCTGTAAGCTTTCTCCCTGCTGGCTAATGTACATAGTGCCAGAGGATGGGATGCAGGATGCTGGAGAAGAAAATTAACTCCTGATAACCTCCAGGTGTAGATACCAAATGCTAGACTTGGAGCGATATATGCCTACAGGTATAATAGTGGCATAGGTGTTCTGGGTATAAACATCACTGCTGGACTGAACATGAGGCTTCCTACATGGGATGGGATATATTCCTGGCAGTGTAGAACTGGTCCAAGTCTATAGTGAACAAGGTTACAATATTTTTGAAGGAATGTACTACTGATATTGTACCAAATGGACTAGTGAATAAACTGTCTTCTAGACAATTCTGTTTGTATAGAAATAAGGGTGCAGCTCCCTGTAGTCAGAAGGTTTCTCTGGCCCCACCAGGCCCCTGCAGTCCCATGGCCCACTTATAAAATAATCACTCAGAAGCTTATATTAATTATAACTGCTGAGCCTTTAGCTCAAGCTTATTACTGACTAGCTCTTACACTTAAATTAACCCATAATTCTTATTATGTTTAGCCATGTGGCTTTGTACCTTTTCTCAGTTCTGCCTTGTCATCTTGCTTCCTCTGTGTCTGACTGGAGACTCCTCACTCCCCCCTTTCTTTACCCAGCATTCTCCTAGTCTGCTCACCCTGCCTATACTTCCTGTTTGGCTACTGGCCAATCGGCATTTTATTAAACCAGTGTACAAGAGCTCCCAACCTTGTTCAGAGGATAATCCTTTGCACTGTGTAATTGTGAAGGAAAGGACTCATAACTGGCTGAGGTGCTGAGAACTAGTGACTGTGACTTCTGCATCATAGTGGGGCATGCATGTTACCTCCCTTGAGTCCAGAGAGACGGCAGAAGAAGTGACGGAACAATGGTGGGAGGTAAGAGTTGTGGATAGGTCAGTGGAATGCTGTCACCTATTTATGACATCATTCTTGTAATCATGAATTCATCGCAATTATGACTGTCTACATGGGGCCTGAATAAAGTAAAATAAAAAGAAAGGAAATATAGGCATGAGGGTAAGATGAAGGCTAGTAGGGAAGAAGAAGAGCATGGGTGGGAACAGGAGGGGTGGTGTGGGAATGAGATCAGCAGCTGTTCAATATGATCACACTGCATTTTATAGAAGTATGATCCAGACAACTATTTTTTTAACAGAAAGAAAGAAATAAAGACAATTACACAGGAAAATAAAGAAAAATCAATTCAGAGAGTTCTGTAGGCCCATATATGATCTCTCTATAAATCAGATCACTTTCAACACTGATATATGTGAACCACCAAAAGATCTGGGGAAACCCACCTGAGCTATTTAAAAGTAAAGGAACAGTAGCTGGAACCATCAACGTGCTAAGTAGTCCCTTATCATCCGTGTCTAAAACGATGTGTGTATTTGTAGTCTGGAAGAACTTTGAAACAAACGAGCTGGGCTCAGTATCTTTAGAAAGTGGTTCTTAGCCCCAAATTCATTTTTCAAAAATAAAGAAAAGGTTGGTTGGATTTTTTAACAAAAAGTATCAAATAATCTTTAACATAGATTTTTACCTTTCAATTCAAGGACGGAAGAAAAATGGTGGTTAAAATATACTTGTGAGAAGCAATGGTCAAATATTTACATTAGTATAGTCTGCTCTTTAAGACCTCTGCAAACAGCTTTATAAATGGTCCATGTCTTAATGTAACGGTGATTTATAGCCTAATACATCAAATATACAAGCAGTAGAAATGATATCTCATTAATAAATGAAAGTAAAATTTATTATATTATGTAAAACTTTTCTGTTATTGACAATAAAAACATAAATATATCTAATTGTATTATTGAGTATGCTTTCATTTCCAAAGACAAAGAATCCTTACTTCACTTACTACTCTTGCAGAGAACCAAAGTTTGGTTCCCAGCATTTACATCATGCAACAGTTGCCTATAAAGCCAGCTCCATGCGTTCTGATGCTCTCTTCTGCCCTACATGGACACCATTATGCAGGTGTGCAAACCCCCTCCCCCCACAGACATGTAAACATACACACATATAATTGTGAGCATGCACACACACATAAAATTAAATAAACCTTTTAAAAATACTGTAACATTTTTATTCTGGGGGAGGACACATATAATGGAATTTTTTTCTATAATATTTAATGATATATTTTATTGCTTTCAGTTAACTGATACATGTAACATTATATGCTCATGATTTATCCATGTAAATACCCTATGTAAATGTTGCTTTATCTATATAAACATTTACTTATCAATTATTTATCTTAAGTACATCAAGTAAGTAAAATATTTTAAGGCATAACATTTTTCATTAGTTTTAATAGCAACAGTGACCAGTTTAATATGCCCTCTCAAATTATTTGGAAATCTGAAAGAATTCCCTGGTAAGTCTCATATTAAGGAAATAAAAAAAAATTGATTTAATAAAGTTTCTCAATTATACCCCTATGTGAGTTGCCAGCGCTTGGAGTGAAAGAGAGTTAACATCATTTACATGAAAATCTTTAAAGTCAATGACAGAACTGGGCCAGAAGCAATAAGAATAAATTAAGCCAAAGAGGCTGCTGGATGGCTTTACAAAACCGTAGAACCAATGTCGTTAGCTGCTCTTTTTTGCTCTGCACAGACTAACAGAACCCCAAATCTTCTCTTCACATTGAGAAAGCAAAACCATCATATCCATACTTTATTCTCTTTATATTGCCCAGGATATGGCTAGTTTATATATTTTATTGAGATCAATCAATATATGAACAATTTTGATCATGATTATTATTGAAAAGTAATGTATACAGCTCAGCAGTCAAGCAGTAAGACCTTGGAAAGCACCATGCACCCAGGAAAGTTGAATCTTACTTGCATGTCAAAAATCGGATTATTGCCTAAACCACCTAGTCAGGCAGAGCCACCAGTCTCTCGTATTCAGATACTATTGAAAAGTGGTATTTAAATGACAGCATCAAATATCAACATTACAATGAAAGCCAAGAATACATTTATTTGTCTGCTTCACTTTTTTTCTTTTATGAGATGAAAATATAATAACACTGTTTCCTCCCTTTTTGGTCCTTCCTCCAAAGTATACCAGATAACTGTTGTTTCTCTTTTTCCAATTCCTGGTCTCTGTTTACCTTAGTTGTTTGTCACATACATCTATATTCTTAAGTACATACATATGGCATACACTGCTTAGTCAGTATGATGTTACTTTATGGACGTTGGCAGGACTAATCATCTGGTGTCAGACATCTGATTGGTGTGCTCTTCCTTCGGGAAGACTGTTCCTCCCACTCTCGCATTCCTTAGTTGCCTGTAATTCTTTGTGTGAGGCTGAGACCTCATGCGCTTTTTCCTCATCCACTTTAGTTTTGTACTTTCATTGCCTGTGTCTACATTATCATGGCTTACTTTAGCATGAATCTTAGAAGGTCTTATTAATAAAATCAAACCTGAGGCCAATTATTTGGGTAAACACTGGAAGATCAGAGAACCAGAACAAGCCACAGCTACCTCATCTTGCCGGATCCTCAGCTGGTCTTGTTTCCTCAGACTGGAGGCCTCTGAGTCCTCATCCAGAATGGGTCTCAGCTGAGCTGTGCTGCTAGAAGCCTGAAAGCTTAACCAGCCAAATGCTTAACCAGCCAAATGCTCCTAGTTTCTGGTTCTCACACCTTATATACCTTTCTGCTTTCTACCATCACTCCCTGGGATTAAAGGCTCGCTTTCTGGGATTAAAGGCATAAATCACCATGCTTGGCTGTATCCTTGATCAGATGGATTTCTGCCTCTGGAATGCTAGGATTAAAGGCGTGTGCTACCACTGCCTAACTTCTATGTTTAATATTGTGGCTGTTCTGTCTCTGACCCCAGATAAGTTTATTAGGGTGCACAATATTTTGGGGAACACAATACTACAACATTTCTCCTTTTTTGTCTAAAATTTAAAAAAGCTTATAACTAATACAAGAAAAATTATATCCAATAAGTATATACAGTATATACAGCCAAGAATTACATTAATGATATTGAGTCCATTAACATTTGACAGATTCAGATAAAAACTGCATTTTATATATATTAACAATGTCCAGTCCAGTAACATCTGATAAACTCAGACCAAAAAATTTTCATACTTATCTTATTTAAATAAGTAATTCCTTTTTAAAAGTATTTTTTCTTTTCATAATAGATTCAGTAATCTACCTTTTGTCTTTTTTATATCTTCCTCTTTTTCTTTTTAGTGTAGATTCCGTGATCTACCCATTTATCCTATTATGTCTTTATCTTTTTTCTCAGAGTAGATTCGATCTACTTCATAGCTATATTCTCTTTTTTCTTTTTCTTTCTTTTTTTTTTTAAACAAAACCTCTGAATCTAATCTCCTTGTTCAGTTTTTTTCCTGACCATTAACAATCAACAACGTGTAACCAACCATTGTAAACAATGACAATATCCATAACTCATTAAACCACCAAAAACTACCCACCCCACTTCTTGGGAATGTGGATGTCTTTTTCTTAAAATTACTTCCATCTTTAGGGGATCCTGAAAAGAAAATTTTGGGGTTAATTGTCAAGTCCTATATCATTTGTCCAGCCGCTGCATAATGAGAAAGTGCAGGGCTTGTTTCAAGTCCTTGTTCAAGTAGTCTGTCAGGCTGGATCATCTCAGCTAGCCATCTCAAAATTGTCCTAAGCAGTTTGTATTCCAAAGCTGATCTTTTGGTGGTGTTAATCAGCTTAATGGCTTTACCATAGTCCTTGTGGAATCATCATTGTGGAGTCCTGTCGTCTTTTTGAAGATTTCAAAGTCACTGTTAGGCGTGGTCATGGTTCACTGCAGACTTTTTTTTTTTTTTTTTTTTTTTTTTTT
>CABHPP010141066.1:0-11567 GCA_902168425.1 Peromyscus attwateri
GTAAGCCACGAGCCATGTGGCAAGATATAGATTTATGGAAATGGATAACTTAAGATATAAGGACAGTTAGCAAGAAGCCTGCCACGGCCATACAGTTTATAAGCAATAGAAGTCTCTGTGTTTCCTTGGTTGGGTCTGAGTGGCTGTGGGACTGGCAGGTGAAAGAGATTTATCCTGACTGTGGGCCAGGCAGGAAAACTCTAGCCACAAGATAAGGTTTTCCCACATGCATTGTATTTGTAACCTTTCTCCAATGTATGGTTTTAGTGAGTTTATACAGAGACAATCCATGGGAAAAGGACAACACATAACACATTCATTACAATTTTAAGGGTTCTGCCTTCAATGGGTCTTTAGTAGCCTTGAATATGTGAATTATGGGCAAAGGACTTGTCATAATCAGATTATTTTGAACTTTCTTCTCCATTTTGGATTCTTTGATGGACTTGAAGTGTTGAGGCCCTGGTAAAGGATTTGCCACATTCTTTACATCTGTAATGTTTCCCTCCTGTGTGGAGTTTGGGATATCTTTGTAGCTATGAGATCTGCCTAAAGAACTTGTCATATTCATTACATCTCTAAGGTTTAGTCTGGTATGTATTCTTTGATGAATATAAAAACTTGAGCTATGAGTGAAGTACTTTCCACAATCTAAACATTTGTAAGGTTTCTCTCCAGTGTGTATTCTTTCATGAACATGAAGGTTTGACCTCTGATTAAAGGTCTTGCCACAATCTGAACATTTATAAGGTTTCTCTCCAGTGTGTATTCTTTGATGAACATGAAGATTTGAATTCTTAGTAAAGGACTTGCCACAATATGAACACTTGTAAGGTTTATCTCCAGTATGTATTTTTTGATGAACTTTAAGTTTTGAGTCAACAATAAAGGGCATTCCACATTCTTTACATTTGTAAGGTTTATCTCCAGTGTGTATTGTTTTATGAACACTAAGTGCTGAGCCCTCAGTAAAGGAATTTCCACAATCTGAACATTTGTATGTTTTTTCTCCAGTGTGTATTTTTTGATGAACTTTAAGTTTTGAGCCTACAATAAAGGACTTGCCGCATTCATCACATTTGTAAGGTTTTTCTCCAGTGTGTAATCTTTGATGAAGTTTAAGTGTTGAGCTATGAGTAAAGGACTTTCAACATACATTACATTTGTAAGGCTTCAATC
The DNA here is from genome assembly GCA_902168425.1 of Peromyscus attwateri. NCBI lineage: Eukaryota > Metazoa > Chordata > Mammalia > Rodentia > Cricetidae > Peromyscus > Peromyscus attwateri. Next base: position 1,180 of record CABHPP010141066.1, read on the forward strand.
CAGTATGTATTCTTTTATGAATTTGAAGTGTTGATCTGTGAGTAAATGACTTGTCACATATATTACATTTGTAAGGTTTCTCTCCAGTGTGGATCCTCTGATGAACTTTAAAATTTGAGGACTGGTTAAATGACTTGCCACATTCTTTACATCTGTAAGGTTTCTCTCCAGTGTGGCTCTTCTGATGAATATGAAGTGTTGAACTCTGAGTAAAAGACTTGCCACTTGCTTCACATATGAAAGGTTTTTCTCCTGAATCACTTCTCTGAGGAAGATAAAGTGAAAACCCATGGGCAAAGGACTTGCCATACTCTGTACAATTGAAAGCATTCTCTCCAGTGCGGATTTTACAATGAGCTCTATATTTTGATTCATGGGAATGGAACCTGTCATGCTCTGGATATTTGTATGATTCTTTTGTCATATGGATTTTATGATGCTCCTCAAGAACTGAAAACTTAGAAAACAACTTTGCACATATTTTACATTTGCACATTTTTTCTCTAGTATCAACCATGTTGATTCTAAAGAGGTTTGAGCATCTCATGCAACTTCTCCCAAATTTCTTATGATTTTGTCCAACACTGAATCTTGAATTCTCCTCAAGTTTTGATGGGTGGGTGAAATACTGTCTACATGCTTTGAATTTTGGTTGTTTCCCTTCAGTGTGTCTTGAATCATTTTGAATAGTTGAATGGAAATTGCAGCATCTGAATGGAAATGATGCAGAGTGAGCTTTGTGAGGACAAGCTGGAACTTCTTCATCTGTACTGTCTGGAATGTCAGTGATGGGTACTACGAAAAGATCATTTCCATCAGCACATGATTCATGCTTTTCAATCTCAAATCTCCATGTACAGAACTCTCTTATGTGTAATTCACCAAGGCTATTACTTTCAAACTGTCCTGATATTTCTCTTTGGCAATTATCCTGTGTACACTCTTTTGTGAAGGACTCATGAATTGGATAACAAAACAGAACTGGAAGAAATGAAAGGCAATTATTATCTAACTGTGTATAATTAGACAAAAAAATATTTTTTTCATAAAATGACACCAATATGTGGTAAGTAGCAAAAAGATTAAACAAAAAATCTTCAGTACTTTCTCTTAAGTAATTAATGTCCAAAAATGATGAACATGGAGAAGGCCATTTCATGAACTTTTATTTCATAATACGTAAAATTTGAAAAGGTCTCCCTTAAGCATGTAATGTGACCAACAAATGTAAATATAATTGTTAGAATACAAAATGAAACTATAGCCATTATTATAAATATTCTGTTAATTTGAAAATTGCATTATCAATTTAGATCAAAATATCTTTCCAAACAGATAAATGACAAAGTGATAGAAATAAAAATATCATATATAGATTTTCTGTGATTAATGATTTAATAAGGGTGTCTGAAGTACTGTCTATACACTTTCGATTTTGGTTTTCTCCCTTCAGTGTGGCTTGAGTCATTTTGAGTATTTGAATATATATTGCAAGATCTGAATCGAAATGATGCAGAGTGAGTTTTTCTGGAACTTCATCTATTCTGTCAGAAATGCCAGTGATGTTTGCTTCATGAAGATCATTTCCATGAGCACATGATTCTGGCTCATCATTGACAGATCTACATGCCCAGAACTTTCTTATGCATAATTCACCAAGGCTACTACTTCCAAATTGTCCAATCAGTTCTGTTTGGCAAGTATCCTCTGTATGCTCATTTGGAAACAACTCTTGAATGGGATAACAAAACAAAGCTGGAGGAAATGAAAGGCAATTATTTTCTAAGTGTGTAGAATTAGCCAAAAATAACATAGAAACTTATACATAAAATGACACCAGTATGTGGACTGTAGCAAAAAGATGTAACACAAACCTTCAGGACTTATTCCATAAAGAAAGAAATGTTCAAACCTGGTGAACATGGAGAAAGTCATTTCATAAAATTGTATTATATAATACGTAAAATTTGACAGGGTTCTCTTTAAAAAATGTCATGTAACAAATGACTGTAAACGTAATTGTTGGAATATGAAATTAAAGTATTAGCCATTATTAAAAATATTCTGTTCACTTGGAAATTGCCTTATCAATTTAGGTAAAAATATCCTTTCCTAATATATAAATGATAAAATATCATATATAGATTTTCTATGATTAATAATTATTAGTACATGTTAATGTGTAGTTATTGAAAGTGAGTCATTACTAAAAAGAAAACAATGAAATGATCATGGAAAACAAATATGCCTATCAGGTCCACAGAGTTTTATGGACCTGAGGAGAGAATGTTTCAAAATCTCCACAATCACATTGATAATTCTATAGGACTTTCATTTTTTTCAGATACCTAAGAATATCTTAAATTTACAAAAGACTGATCTTTTATCTCAGCATTTGGAAGGAAGAGGTAGGTGGATCTCCATGGGTATGAGCCCAACCTGATCTATATATTCAATTTCAGGCCAATCATGGCTACATGGTTAGAGACCCAGTCTCAAAAAAGGGGAGGGGTGAGAAAAGTGAACTATATGTCCAGGCAATAAAAAGTACCAATAGAGTCAATTAGGCAAAGTGGCCTTGGGCAACATTAAGATGCATGGGTTTCTCCACTGTAAAGCTAATTCTCAGCAAGGCAAACCTTGACCTTGGCCTCAATATCTCCTGTCCTAGCATAACTAACAGATAGAACCATCTCAGATGGCCCATAAATGTGAATCACAGTCTGGCTTTTTCTTAAAATGTTCTTCACTGACTTGAATGCAGAATATGAATGGTTGGCAGAGCGAGTTACAATCCCTTTTCCCCAAAGAGTTTTAGAAATCTATTACGTTTGGACCCAAACACACAAAATTCAAGCTGGGCAGTGGTGGCACATGCCCATAGTCCCAGCACTCAGCAAACAGAGGCTTTAATCCCAGAACTCAGTAGGCAGAAGCAGGCAAATATCTGTGAGTTCAAGCCACCCTGGACTATAGAGCAAGTTCCAGGACAGCTAGGGCAGTTACATAGAGAAACACTGTACTCCCCCAATAAAACTGAACTAACTAATAAAAGGCCTACTGAATAAAATTTATATTTTCAAAGTAGACTAAAATATAGAATTCTATTTCAAAGTAAAATATCATAACTCAGAGTTTACATATGATATTCAAAAATTCTTTTTTAAATGTAAATTTAATTTAAATAAAATTATATCATTTCTTTTCAAGGTTATTCCAGACACTTTCCCTCCAACTCTTCCTATATCCCAAAATCACTAATATAACCTCCTTTTGATCATTGTTACTCTTATCAATTTATGCATATATTTTTCAAATATATATATGAAATATATATATAACTTCAGAATGTTAGTGCAGCTTTATTGTTAGTGATTATATCATTTCAGGTCTCACCACTTTGCACTACACAAGCAATAATAAGGATAACCCATGGCAGATGGTAACTCTCCTTGTCACAGTATTCATTAGGTGTCTATTCTTCAATTAGAGATTTGAGATAGAGGGACACTATGAACTGGAAATCAGAAATTCAGAAGAGTTCTTCAGATACAATGGAAGGCAAGTCAGTACAAAAGGTGATGGAGAAACTAGCAATAACCTTAGCAACACCCATTAGAATCTTGATTTAAATTTTCTGGTATAAAATAAATATTATGTGCAATAAGGATACTGCGACTTTTTTCTTTCCTTTCTATAATCCCTTGAACTTCATATTATTCTAGACTGACATTTAAGTCTTCAAGCAGAACATAGAACAGGTATTGAGAGAGTATCTTTTATTTTCCCAATTGTAAAATAAATGTTTTGAGTTTTCTCCATTTAGAGTGATTGTGTTGGTAATTACTTGCAGTAAACACATTCTATTATTTGTGGATATTTTACTCCTACTGTAGAAGTTTTATAATGAAGGAATGTTTTATTTGGATGAGAATGTTTTCTGCATTTAATGAAGAGATCATTTGGTGTGTTCTATATAGTTTGTTCTCCTAATATATTATGTATATTTATTTACTTATGTTGTTTCCTATTAGCATCTCTTGGATGAAGCCACCTTGATCCTAATGGATAATTATTTTGAGGTATTCTTGAAATAAAAAATTTCCATTTTGTCATATAATTGTAAATGATTTGGTGTTAGTTTTTCTCTAATGTTCTGGTGGGATTCTGTCCTGAATCCATCTGGTTTTCTTGAGTTTTTTTTTATTGTTCCTTGTATTCAACTTCAGACCATGTGACATAGTAAATTATTTATGTAATTTGATTTATCTTTATTAGGTTCTATGCTAAGAAATTCATTCATTTGTTTTTGATATTATTTATATTGTAGGTAAATGAGTATAACTGAAAATAATTATCCTAAGTGACATAACCCAGAAAGACAAATACTGCACGTTTTCACAAATTTGTGGATGCTTGCTTTAAAGATTTTGGGCTCTATGATTTCTATAGAGTTTAGATAACTATCATGTAGCCAATGGTGATGTAGGTTTTTTCCAGAAAAGGGATAATTAAAAACAGTATTGTTAAAAAGAAGAAGAAATTAAAACAGTATTAAGTCAAGAAAGTGATGATAGAGTAGTGTAGAATAGCAAATACAAAGAGGAATAACTAAGATTACAGTCCTTTTCTTGATAATCATAAAATATATTTATATATTTATTGACTATATATGTGGCATGCATATGATTAGATGGTAGTTTTCAGAATCCTCTTTCAACTGTCTGTGTCCTGGGATTGAACTCTGGTAATCAGATTTGCAGGGAATTATTTTTATGTTTCTGGACCACAGAGAAATCTTTTGAAGAAACACAGACTATTGTACTTATGTAGAAGCTTGTTAAAACATGTGCCTATCTGAAAACAATTTTAATGTCTTTACTATATGATGGTGTAGTCAATACCCAAACTTGAAATGATGTGCTAACAAATAAAGCCTCCTGTTAAAGTAATGGGTTGCATTGTTTACTGGTGTTATACCCAAACATAGTAGGTATCATTTTGTAATAATTATCAAAAACCCAATGAAAAGGCTCACATATTTAAAACATTGAATGAGAAGATATCAAACATGTGTTCAACAGAATACTTCAACCCAACTGAAATACATTCATAGTGTCACAAGGTACTATATATGCTACATGAGGAGAAAAGTCCTCATCAGTCTTTCCTCGTTATGAACCATGTGACTGCATATTCTCACTGGCCTGAAAGAAATGCACAAAATTGTCACATTTGTGTTGGCAATCACTAACCAGCATTTGATTGTCTTAACTCTAACTTCATTGTTTGAACCCATACCTCACACTATTATTGCAGCTAAGAAACTGAGACCAAATTGATCATGGGCCCAAGATAAAATAACTATTGTTAGTCTGCTTAATGAACATGGCATTAAGCTAATGCTATATTGATATACCAATAGATCTTTGCATCACTCATCCTTCATTAGAGAAGCTTAATATGGAGATTTTGGAGAACTAAGCCCTATCTGGGATTCTTTCATCTTAACCCTTAAAGGTTCAGATACCTATGAATAAATATATATGCAGAGAGAACATAAAGGCTAGAAATGGTAAATGAATTTAGGGAAGAAATTACAAACATTATAGGAATAGTGGGCCATATAATCGCCAAGTCTGTGACAGCAAGGCCAAACCCCACAGAAGCCAAAGTCAGAAAAAAATCTCAGCTTCTAAAGTGGAAAGTAGACCCAAAGTCACAATTTTGTGACAAGAACGTATGTGCATCCCTTAGCTTCCAGGGGTAAGAAAATTGGCTTTTCAATGAGGAATACCAGGGCATATCAATCATATTCAAAGTCTTGTGTTCAGAAACAGTTGGCCAGCCCAAATATTCCTTGATTTTTTTTAAATGTATTTTCTGTTCTTTCTTTGACAGAGAGAATGAGACGTGGTGCAGGGATCATGACATTGGGTTAGTATAATACAGGGATGGTACGCAAGGAGGTAAAAGAAAGAAAACTATATTGATCCAGATATAATATAAAAATATTGAAAAAATTCAGAAAAACCCTTGAATCCCTGACAATCTGGAGAAAAATTCAGACGTTTATTGGAATACAAAATACAGCCCCACATACATTGTGAAATTGCTATTGGCATACTAAATTTCATCTAATCACTCTTCTGATGAAATGAGGGAAAATCATATTAAATTTTCTGTGTCCTAGATCCTAGTACAGAATTTCAAATGAAATTCTTGGTCATCGCTTTGAGTGAGGAGCTGGGCTAATCCCACTGCAGTTATGTTTTTTTTTGTTGTTGTTTTTTGTAATTTATACATAAACCATTGTTTCCATCCACCTTACCTGGTTCTCTATCTTCTGCTAAATCTATGTTCATGATCCAGGGTTCTTTGTTCTCTTCTAGACAGGTGACTAGCTCTGGTTTTGATACAGAAAGGCCTGTGATTTAGAAGACACATGATAATTTATTTAAATTATGGGGAAAAGAGTTGTGTTTTAACACAGGCTTGTACTCAGTGGATATCATGTTACATAAAGAAAGACTCATAAGTGAAATTTTATTAGTCCACATTTGACAGTGGTTGGAGAGTTTTAAGAAATCCATTATTATAATTTTGCATACATTCAACTTTCCTTACATTACCCCATTACAAAAATGAAACTATTGTAATCAAACTCTATTCAAACATTATTGCTATAGAGTGACTGCCAAAAAAAAAAACCCATATGGGATTGAAGGGAGTATTTGCTAAATTAAAACTCCATTTAGAATAAGAACATTTTCAGTACATATTACACTCACCAATATCTAAGAATATTTGGGAACTCAGATCATGGACAGAAAACAATTCAAAATACTAATAAAAGTTGGTAGACATTCTGAGGGCTAAGCAGCAATGATGAAAGAATTTATTCTCACCTACAGAAACCAGGTTGCTGTAGTTCTCCAACATGACCTCTTTGTACAAATCCCTCTGAGATGTGTCCAAGCATTCCCATTCCTCCTTGGAGAAATGGATGGCAACGTCTTTGAACATCAATGGACTCTGAAGTGAAAATTTCATTTTTCTTAGTTATGATGGTTTGAGTCCTTATTTGCCCAGAAAACCATATTTAACTAAAGAACTCCCTGTGCTATCAGTAATCAAACTGCAATTTTCAAATGTTATATATTAAGAGGAAGGATGCTGTGACTTCTTCATGAAATGAAAGTGCCCAATATCTAAACATTTCATGAAATATGTGCCTTTTCTCAGAGATAAATAATGTGTGAAGTTGTCCTCAGTAGGATTTACATTTCAACATTCATCTCTAATATCAGAAAATTTGTAAATATTTCAAGTCATAAAATGATATAAATAAGTCATACTGGAAATTAAAAGAGGCAGGAAAGACTAGAGAGCAGGATGTAGAATAGAACAACAGTGATAAATAATTTATATTAGAAATATAAGAAAACACGAAAATATAGTTTTCTTACACTGAGGAGCTATAGTGAAGATTAAGAGTTCTGTAAATGAAGCATTTATGTGTGGAATGTCAACCTGTCCCATCCTTGTACATGAATGTACCTGAGAACATGCCATCTGTCCTTAACCATCTTTATGGACCCTGTCAGAAAGTTCATCTTAAAATTTAACCTTTCTGACATGATTCTGTGTGCAAAGGCAGCAGCACCCACATTCCCTGAGAGCACACACAGAAGTCAGAAGGCATGTCCCCAATCAGTGACTTGTGCCACAGTAGATATGCAGAAACCATAAACTTTTATAAGCAGATGAAAACTTAGTTTCTCCTTTCCTGCTTTGTGAGGGTTCATTATTCCTTCAGATCATGGAAATCTCTACAACCAGGGTATGAGGTTTTACTGCCCTGCTTTAAACTGTGCACAAGCATTTTGAATTGCATCTTAACACAGCTGTAAGAAGTTGTAGTGACCCCTTCCTCACATTCCATTCCCTGAGGTCATTCATTATAAAAACAACTGCCAACTCTATCTGATATAGTGGATGGAACCTGAGGGGTAGCTACAACTGAAAGTATTTCTCACACTGGCTAAGTAGAATACTTACCTACACCCAAGACACAGCAGGGAATTTTTACCTCACCAATGTCTCCAAGGAGGTATTCCCTTTAGTTTCCAGATTTCATTCCGAAATTCCACCATTTCACAATTTTACAGTGAGACAAATGATTAGATTCTCATTTAAGTTTATTTTAAAACAGTGAATGTGCTTCTTGTGGATTCACTTGCAAATATTGTATCTAAATAATGGCATCCCTGAACCCAGTTTAATACCTTTGGTTTTTAATAAAGACACTTCAATTTCAACCACCTAAATTTTCCTTGTTGAAACTTTGATTGTTTGTGAAATCCACATAAATAAAAATACACTTTGCCAACTAGTTCTCCCTCAGTTCATTTGTTCAAAAAACGTACTATATAACCATAGTGTGTAATATTGCATCAGCTATCAGAGGACTGATTGCTAGCAGCTGTCAGCACAACAGAAGGGCATTGCAAGTTCATTGTAAAGTTAGTAACTAACAAAGAGAAATGATGGAATAGACTCTTTGAATTTAGTCACAAAACAGAACAGTAAACAGAAGAAAAGTTGCCTGAAAGGAATATTTCATACCAGCTTTTTACTGGCAAATTCTATTTGGAAGTTTGTATTACATTTGAACACTTCAACTTAGTATATATCACAGTATGTCTTTCATAGAAATAATACTTTAAACATTACACGTTGACAAGAAGACATGCCATCCTCTTTCACAGTTCCTCTTTCTTAGAACACTCTATAATTGAACTGGATGGTGGTGGCCCACACCTTTAATCCCAGCACTCAGGAGGCAGAGGCAGGTGGATCTTTGTGAGTTCAAGTCCACCCTGGTGTACAGCACAAGATACAGGAAAGGTGCAAAGCTACACAGAAAAACCCTGTCTCAAAAAACCAAAACAAAAAAATAAAAATAAAAATAATTGAGTGAAAAGCTACTTGGGCAAAAAAAAAAAACACGGCTTCTTTCTCATTCATATGAAATGACTCAATTCCATTCTCAGTAAGACATGTGTATGTATGTTTTATGTATATCAAAATGTTACATTATGCATTAATTTAGAGAATTTATGTATACAAAATAAAATAGTGAGAAAACAGTAGAAATCAGCATACATGGGTCATGCATTCAAAAGACTGCACTTAGACAACCACTTCAGAAAAAGAAAAATAAAGCCTTGTAAAAACCGAGAGGTAATGCAAAGGTTTGGGATCACTGCAAAAGAAGCATTTGTAGGAGAACAGTCAAAATGTATCACCTCCACTCCGTTCATACATTTACCTGAGAACAAGCCATCTCTCTTTACCCTTCTGTGCAGATCCTCTCAAGAAACTTTATCTCAAAATTTCACCTTCCTGATAATATTTTGATTTCAAAGCAGGAAAAGCCCCATATACTTTCTACCACACTAAGACACTGGAAGGCAGGATCAAAAAAGCTCACTCTGTGTACTATAACAGAGCAGAGATGTAGAACAACATGAGCTTCCAGAGACAGGAAAAACTCTAGGTTCTACTTTCCTGCATTCAGGTAGGAAGGCTGTTTGGTCAGCATTATGAGTGACTTTAGCACAGATCTGGCAACATGGTTAAATTGACTTTCTAGAGCTAGCAAAGTAGGTGGGCATTTCAAATTGAGGCTGAACACAGCTGACATTGAGAAGCATTAAGGATCCTCACATCTCTTTCTCTGGAGTGGGTGATTAAAGCAAAATGAGGCTTCCATGGAGGATAACACACAGTATCTGTGGGGTGGTATCAGATGAAAGTAATTCTTCAAATGGATAAAAAAATCTAGGCGATTGTGTCCATGAAGCATGAAGACAATATATTCCACTCTAAAGTCTCCATTAACTTTTCCCATTGGTTACCATGATTCGATTTATAATATTAAGATTCTGCAACTTTGCTGTAACATGAATCTTAAATGGTCTTATTAATTAAAAAAAAAAAAACAACCTGGAGCCAGGTATTGGGGTGAATGCTGAAAGATCTGAGAGACAGACCCAGGCACAGCTAACATCACCTCACCAACTTTTCAGCTGATCCTGTTTCCTCAGACTGGAAGCCTCTGGGTCCTCATCCAAATGGATCTCAGCTGAACTGCTGCTAAAACTCTAAAAGCTTAACAGGCTTAGTTCCTTGTCCTCATGCCTTATATACCTTTCTGCTCCCAGCCATCACTTCCTGGGATTAAAGGTGTGTGTCACCATGCCTGGCTGTTTTTAGTGTGGCTTTGAACTCACAGAAATCCAGATGGATTTCTGCTTCCAGAATGGTAGGATTAAAGGTGTGTGTGTGTGTGTGTGTGTGTGTGTGTGTGTGTGTGTGTGTGT
>CABHPP010141067.1:0-10032 GCA_902168425.1 Peromyscus attwateri
GTGTGTGTGTGTGTGTGTGTGTGTGTGTGTGTGAACCCCTAATTGGCTGATGCTTTTCAGCTATTTTTTTTTTTTTTTAAACTTGGATGTGTCTCCCAAGGGGCTCTGCTCTGTTCAGGATGCTTTCTTTCACAGTCTGCCATTGACTGTCTCAAGGAAACTTACCCATTCAATTTCTGTTGAATGTTTTGAGCACCTGATTTGATGATGTTTTGCTATCTGTCTGTCTATCAGTCTATCCCGTTATTTATTCCTTTACTTTTGCAGAATGATAACCACAGGCTCTTCATGACTCAGGGCAACAGCGGGATATCTGAGAGGAATTTCAGTGGGGGTCCCGATGCCACCAGGATGAAGAGGTGTTGGAAAGATGGAAGAGTGAGGTGTTTTTTTTTCTTTTTAATTTTTGGGGAGTTCTTTTTGGGGGCATGTTGCAGGGGTAAGGGGCCGATGTGGAGGGGCTGGGCGGTAAGTGGGACTGGGGTGCATAATGTGAAATTCCCAAAGAATCAATAAAGAATTATGTTTAAAATGACCACGCAATTCAAAGTATTTCAGCAAGGCAAGAAGTTTTACTTATGCAGAAGGGTGTGTAGTCAGCAGGGATGCAGCTGGGTCTTCATGCCTAAAGCCAATAGCTCAGTCATTCACTCTGAGTGGCTAGGGCTGGGCCTCCCATTGCTGTATGATTGGCTAATGTAGGGCAGTGTTTCTAGGGAGAATATTTTGATTTCAAGAAGTGCTGACCTTGGGGAGTTTGAATTTCTGCCAACAGAGTTCTTTTGCAGTTTTTTTTTTTTAAATGGAGTTATGTTTTATTTAACCCTTTGATAGGACAGTACATTTTATTTATATTTCTCCCTCTTTTACAATACATTTTCCCCGTTTAAATTCTATTAAAAGCCTGACTTTTGTATTCTGAGATGTTGATTATTAACATATTATTTTAATATGATGCATGAATTTTGCCACCTATAGATTATTTCAGTTAATCTTTGAGTGCATAGCATCCTACTGTAGACGCTAACAAGAGTGCAGGATGGAGGTTATTACCCTTTTCATTTTCTAAACCATTATTGCACAAGAGTAGAAAAATGGTCATTTATGCCTTTACTTATTAATTTTTATTATTATTATTTATTTTTATTCATATTTATTATTCCTATTTATTAGTTTCCAGATAACTCATTGGAAAAAAATAAGTTTGTCCCTGAAGGGTCTTTGTAATGGTGCCACCAGTAGCTATATTATTGGGAATGAAAGTACAACGCTGGCCGCATCACATCTAGGGCTAGTCTACTTTCCCATGCCATTCTACTCAAGGCATCCGGTTGATCTGCTATACCCTTGATAGTTTCCCTCATGTAATTCACAAATCCTTGTTGGTTGTGGTATATATAATTAATCCAGTCTACTTTTTTTTTTGTTTTGTTTTTTTGAGACAGGGTTTGTCTAGCTGTCCTGGAATTCCTTATGTAGACCAGGCTGGCCTTGAACTCTGAGATCTGCCTAGGATTAAAGGCATGCACTACCACTGCCCAGGACAGTCTACATTTTTATTTAGGGTAGAATACCAAAATAGTATTGACTCAAATCCTGCTGCTATTTTGTTCTGGGTCTTAATTCACCAGGGCCTCCTACTGGCACTCCGATGGAATCTAGATAAATACAAAGCTCAGATGACCCTCCTGGAGTCAGACACTTCCCTTATGGCATGACAGTGGAGGCTGACCTTGGATAGACTGCTGAAATACAACAGTGAAAAGGATAGATTGTTTTACCCCCAGAAACTGCCAAGGAGCCGGTTTCCAGATGCAAGCACATAAGGGTCCTTTTATTCAGATTCATCCTGGGCCACCGCACAGCAGATGGAAGGAAATGTGGCAGTGGCCACAAGCCCGGGTGTAGAGAGTTTTTATAGGGAAAAACCACAAGCCAGGAATTACATGCTTGGGATTGGGTAGAAGGGATATGGGGCAGGGTGATTTTTTGAAACTATTGGTCTAGACTTTGGGCACGAAACCACATTTGAAACCACTGGGTTAGACTTTTGGTGGGGAATCACAACCCGCTGAACAGGATTACCTGGACTGCTCAGCAGGATTATCTAGATATCTTCAAGGGCCATAAACTGCAGACAGGATGTCTGCAGGAACATACTGCTCTGTATCTGTTCGAGTTGTCTTGGCACATTCCTGAGGTCCTTCCTGGAACTGAGTACAGCAGGTGGTCTGAGATGGTGGCCCTACCCTAAGATGGGGTCTGTATTGCCTTCACAAGATCCCAACTAATGCTTGCCCTGATACCTGCAGCCATCTGCTCTGATAGAGCTCAGGATGGAGCAGTGTCATCTACACAGAGGTCTCAAGAATTCCAATTCTTCTCCACCACTCCCACTCACTTTTAAGGCAGGAGGTGTAAATGGTTCCCACACAGGGAAGTCAGAAAGTGTGGGTAGGGGGTTTCTGTCTTGAACAATAGATGCCCCTTGTGGTTCAGGAACAGGAAGGATAAGGACTTACAAGGTGGCGTCCCTTGGGGTTATCTTGTCCTGTAAGAAGCTCATGCATTCCATCCCTGAGACCTCCGAAGTTGACTGGAGCAGGAACAAGGCTCCCACTGGAGGGGCGTGGCCTCCCTGCTGTGCAGGCTTCCCGAATCCCTGCTGTGCGAGCTGCCAGCCTCTTTTTTTAATGCACATTCCAGCCATGGATTCATTTCCTTAGGCCCAGTTTCAACCGCAATAGTTTTTCTGAAGCCTTTATTTTCTTTTATTTGTGTACTCCTAGCCCTTACGTTCCAGTGATGAAAGGGCCCTGGTCTGAGTCTTTGATTATTAAAAGACAGGGTTACATGGACGGCTCTCCAAGTTTTGTAGAGTATTTCCCTTTACTATTTGAATTTTCTTTTTTCTTTTTTGAGACAGGGTCTCTCTACAAAGCCCTGGCTGTCCTGGAACTCACTGTATAGACCAACTGGCCTTGAAGTCAGAGATCCACCTGCCTCTGCCTCCTGAGTGCTGGGATTAGGAATTTAATTTTTTTTTTTTTTGAGACAGGGTTTCTGTTATGATATATTGCATGGGGGGGACCTGGAGGGTATCCCATGTGTGCAAGGAAACATGCTGGCATGCTGGGCAGATGCAGTGGCAGGCTGGCAGGCAACCCACACCATTCGGGGATGAAGGTGGCAGACAGTCATTCACGACCCAGACACTGCATCCGCCAGGAAATAGTTTATTATAATAGAGAGACAAAGAGAAAGATAGGGAAGAGGGAAAGAAGAGAGAAGAAGAGAGAGAGAGGGGTTGAGGGTGCGTACCTCATGGGAGGAAAAAAGAGAGAGAGGAAGGGGAGGGGTTTTTCCTTAAAATGAGGCTTTTACATCAGGACGTAAGGGCGGGTCAGAACATTAACAGTTTCTCTGTGTAGTCCTGGCTGTCCTGGAACTCACTTTGTAGACCAGGCTGACCTCAAACTCACTGAGATCCTCCTGCTTCTGTCTCCCAAGTGCTGGGATTAAAGGCATGCACCACTACTGTCTAGCAGGAACTTAATTCTTAACTGTCTCAGCTGCAAACGGAATGCTTAACCTGCAAGGTATATTTTTCCTGTTTTGGTCTCATGCAGGAATGAACCTAGTTTGTCTTTATTATAAGATGGTTTTTTAAGTCTAAAATGAAGGCAAGCTGGTTCACCAGATTAGATATTCATTAAACTGAAAAGTTAATGGAGAGGTTGTTTTACGGTTAAATCAATCACCAAGTTTCCCATTATCTTTCTCTATAAATAATGGACTAAAAATATTTCTTTTTTTTTTTTTTTTTTTTTTTTTTGTTTTTTGAGACAGAGATTCTCTGTGAAACAGTCCTGGCTGTCCTAGAACTTACTCTGTAGTCTAGGCTAGGCTTGAATTCACAGAGATCCTCCTGCCTCTGCCTCCCAAGTGCTAGGATTAAAGGTGTGCACCACCACCACCCGGCTAAAAATTATTTCTTAATTTTAATTTCAGAGGGTCTCCTTGTGGCAGGAGTGTCCCTCTTCTCTGGGTGCTACTGTCATAGCCTTCATTTGGGTGTGACCTCAGTTATCCGAACTGCAGTTTTAGTGGCTAACTGCACCAGAACGGGCCCCTCACAGATCTGTTCCAATTTGTTCTCTTTCCAGCTTTTTATCAACATTCCTCTTCTGGGCTGCAGAGGATGGGCTGGGAATTTGAGTGGACACAGGGGTGTCTATTTTCCACTCGCTTATTCAATATAGTACTTAACGTTTAGATAAAGCAATTTGGCAGGAGAAGGATAAAGAAGGTATACAATACGAAGAAGTAACCCTGCTCGGAGATGACAGGGCCTTAAATAGCTCATCAGAAAATTCCTAGTATTGATAAACACTTTCAGTGAGTAGTTGAATATAGAATCAACATAAAGTATCAATAGCTTTTCTATATACCAATAATGAACTTGCTGGGAAACAGATCAGGGAAAAGTCCAATTCATAACAGCTTCAAAAAATACCAGGAGAAAACCTAGCTGAGGAGAGTAAAGATTTCAACAATAAAAACTCAAAGATACTGAAGAAAAATGAGATGATGGGAAGATCTATCATGCTGCTCATGGACTGGCAGAATTAATATTGTAAAAACATCTACATTACCAAAAATGGTCTAGAAATTCAATACAATCACCATAAGGAAATCCGATGACATTTTCCACAGCACTAAAACATTTGGCTCCCACTGATCCTTTGGCCCTCTGACCACAGGACAAGCAGCTGAGTACCCCAGCCTCTCCTCCCACAAATCAGAACCAATTGTCTCCACAATGAAACTTAAACAACAGCACTCAGCACTATAAGCCAGGGGAACACCAAGCACTGATGTAAACATCCTTTCAGTATAAAAGTCCCCAAGCACTGACATAAACACCCTTCCAGTATAAGAGTGCCAGAAATGCATTACAAAAGGTAGGAACTCATTTTGACCCACTCATAACTGAAAATTAAAAAAAGAAAACCTTAAAAAGTTAGGTCAGAAACTGTAGCAGGACAGGCCCATAGGGTCAAGGGAATTGGCTCAGACCAGTTGTCAAGGTATGCACATAATGTACTCTTTATGAGCCAACCTGGAGTCTGCCTGAGGGCCTAGCAACAGTCATTGTCAGAGTTCCTGATCATGTCCAGCCAATGAGGGTCGACCACACAGACTGGGAACTGGGGGGAGGGTATATAAGGCCTTCCCTGTTATTGAATAAATGAGTTTGTTATTTGCCTTCAATGGACTCCTGGCGTCTGTGCCTTCTTACCCCCTTCCCTGAGGGAGCCGTTAGAATCCAAGCAACAAGAAACCACACATTTACTACTGATGTTGGATTTTGTAGTCTACTGTGGTGTGGTATTGTATTCCCCCAAATATTGTGCATGCTAATAAACTTATGTGGGGTCAGAGAACAGGACAGCCACAATATTAAACATGAGGATAGGCAGTGGTAGCACACGCCTTTAATCCTAGCATTCCAGAGACAGAAATCCCTCTGGATCTCTGTGAGTTCAAGGCCACATTGGAAATGGCCAGGCATGGTGACACACACCTTTAATCCCAGAAAGCGAGCCTTTAATCCCAGGGAGTAGTGGTAGAAAGCAGAAAGGTATATAAGGCGTGAGGACCAGAAACTAGAAGCATTTGGCCTGGTTAAGCATTTGGCCTGGTTAAGCTTTCAGGCTTCTAGCAGCAGTTCAGCTGAGACCCATTCTGGATGAGGACTCAGAGGCCTCCAGTCTGAGGAAACAAGACCAGCTGAGGATCCGGTGAGGTGAGGTAGCTGTGGCTTATTCTGTCTCTCTGACCTTCCAGTGTTCACCCCAATACCTGGCTCAGGTTTGATTTTATTAATAAGAACTTTTAAGATTCATGCTATACTGTGGCATTGCACCTTGAATAGGAAGTCCAATAATCAGGAACCTACCATGGAAAAAGATGTGCCCTCTCTTGATACCCTAAGTTATGGGCAGGGAATTCTAGAAATTACACAGCTGGCGAACCAAATGGGTACTAGGCATATTTACCCTTCCGTCCCTTCTCTCTGCCCCCCCCCCCCCATTGTCTGGGAAGGTTATGAAACCATTAGGAGGTGGAGCATTGCTGGAGGATGTATGTCACCTGCAGTGGGCTTTGAGGTTCTATAGCTCAGCCCTGTCTCCCCCTCTGGACTGGTGATCCATTGTGCTGAGCTGGCTTCATGTTCCTTTGGCCATACCTTCCTTGACATGGAACTGTAAACCAAAATACACTTTCTTCCCTAACTTGCTTTTCTCAGGGAATTTTATCATAGCGAGAGAAACAAAATTAAGAGGATTGATGCTGGGGCTGGAGAGATGGCTCAGTGGTTAAGAGCACTGGCTGCTCTTCCAGAAGTCCTGAGTTCAATGCCCAGCCACATGGTGGCTCACAACCATCTACAGTTGGATCTGATGCCCTCTTCTGGTCTGCAGGCATACATGCAGATAGAGCACTCATATATAAAATTTTAAAAAAATCTTAAAAAAAAAAAAAAAGAGGGTTAATGCTGTCTGTTGAGCTGAACCTATCAATTAGAGCATACATGGAGCTTATACATTACAGTGGCTTTTTTTTTTTTTTTAACATGGTAGCTGATTTCCCATACAGCAAGTATTCCAAAAGAAGCAAACTTTGCCGACCTTGTAAGGGTTTTGGTGCCTATCACTGAAGCAATGTGGCATCATTTCTGTCTTCTATCAACTTCTGCGGTTATCAGCCTGTGTAGACAGAGTCTGTGACACAGACAGACTTTTCAAGAACGAGTGACAAGGGACTTGTGTGCAGTCTGCTAAAACTGCCTGGTTGTTACTAAGGTCTACCTTACATATGCAGACTTAACTGTGAATTCAGTGGGTGGTAAGGACTATGTGGATTCATACACATACCACTTGAAGATATTTCAAGTCACTTATCAGCTCTTCTTGTTGTATGAAGATTCAATGTAAGATTTTCTGATTTATCCATAATACTGTTCATATTTTGTGGACATATTTTATTGCTGGGTTTAATTCCACTGCATAAGTATGCCAGTTTAATTTCAATTTTTAGTGTGTGATTACAAATGGTCACTACAAATGGAAATGTTAGTCTCATACATCTTCAAATGTTATTTAAGTATTTCTGAGAGTACTCTCTCTCACTAATCAAATCCATAAAATTTGAATGCCCAAAGAACTTTGACATAATTTACCCCTGTAGATGATGATTGCTTTCGTGAACCTCTTGAGATTAAGGAGGCTATGGCTTATAAGGTCTACTACAAAGAACAGAATGGTACCTGTGCTGGATGGCTGTATGTCAACCTGGCACAAGCTAAAGTCATCTGACAGGAGGGAATCTCAATTAAGAAAATGCCTCTGTTAAGATAAGGTTGGCCAGGCGGTGGTGGCGCACGCCTTTAATCCCAGCACTCGGGAGGCAGAGCCAGGAGGATCTCTGTGAGTTCGAGGCCAGCCTGGGCTACCAAGTGAGTTCCAGGAAAGGCGCAAAGCTACACAGAGAAACCCTGTCTCGAAAAACCAAAAAGATAAGGTTGTAGGGGGGCTGGAGAGAGGGCTCAGCAGTTAAGAGCACTTGCTGCTCTTCTAGAGGACTCTGGTCCAATTCTTAGCATCCACATGGCTGTTCACACCTGTCTGTAACTCCAGTTCCAGGGGACCTGACACCCATGGCAAAACACCAATGCACATAAAATAAAAAATAAGTAAACTTAAAATAAATGAAAGGATATAGCTGTGTTCCAATAAAATTAAAAAAAAAAAAAAGTCAGGGTTGTAAGCCAGGGTGGTGACACACGCCTTTAATCCCTGCATACACTCAGGAGGCAGAGGCAGATGGATCTCTCTGAGTTCCAGGTCAGCCTGGTCTATGGAATGAGTTCCAGGACAGCCAGAAATACCCAGAAAAACCCTGTCTCAAAAAACAAAACAAGCAAACAAAAAACAAACACACAAACAAACAAACAAAAAAACACAAGGAAGAAAAAAAAAAAAAAAAAGCCAGTAAGCAGCACCCCTCCATGGCCTCTGCATCAACTCCTGCCTCCAGGCTCCTGTCGTGCTTGAATTCCTGTCCTGACTTCCTTTGATGATTAATAAACTCTTTCCTCCCCAACTTGTTTTTAGTCATGGTGTTTTAATGGAATTTCCTCAAGGGCCTGCCCTTAGCAGATTCCTCCCAGCGTCCTGGGGAAGACCTTACATCCAGCGTGGGGTTATCTGAGGGAAAGGGATCTATATATATCATGCTCTTTCATCCATTAACTTTATTTCTCTATGACAAAATTCTATCTCTACAGCTTCAGTTCTGTCTTGACACCTAGTTCCTTCTCTTTCTGTCCCCTCATAGCCCTAGAATTAAGCTCCTATGCTTTCAATCTCATCTTTATCACTTGTTCCTTCGTTCTCCATCTTTCTTTCCTTGCTCCTTACTCCCAGCTCTGAGAAAACTACAAAAGATCTGCCTTACCATCTACAGAATCTCTGCCTTTTTCTCTTCTCTCTGGCCATGTGGCTCTGTCTACCATCTACAGAAACTGCCTTGTTCTTTCTGTCCTGGCCACACAACTCTGCTCTAGCCAGGAATCCTGCCCCACTCTTCACTCTACCTGGATATGCAAAAAACCTCCTTTGTTCTGAGTCAATTGCTCTGGAATGCCATTTTTCCCTGTCTGGGGAAGGGAGGTCTGAACTTCATTTGCACAAGAAACAAAGCTATGCATCTACAGACCACCTGTCTCCTAGGTTCTGTAGGAGTGTTATCTAGTGGATCAGCAGAAGGTCTGAGAAGGTAAACTGTTTGCCATAAAGCCTATTAGTATATGGGTACACAAGAATTTCATAGCAGAAGACAGCTGATACATATTAAAAGCTAAATAACACCAAATATTCCTTGATAAATGGCTTCCTCTGGAAGGACTCCTTGGTTGGTCAAGGTATAGCTTATTATATACTGCTGAATCTCTATATATATTCTTGTGGCTCACTGCAGTGTTTCATCAGCAATAGTAATCCTAACTAAGATGGTACCTTAATGTGAAAACTTCTCTACATTATTCGTAAGTTATTTACAGAAATGCTCAGCATGAAGAATTATAGTTGGCTTCAGATTAAAAAATGAAAATTTCCCCACAAACCAACCTCTCCTCTCTTAATTTTCTTCAGATCTCATCCCACGAAGGTTAAAATAGAATTAAGAGGGAGTTATGTTTCCAAATTGTCAGTCTGTAGGAGGAGCACAGTATTGCTGGAGGAGTGGACTGTCATTACTGACTATAAACTAGTATAGGCTCAGTTAGAATGACAAGTGTTTCTTTCTAGGTGTTCCCAACCTCAACACTGTCTCCAAAAAAAGAATGAAGGCCATTGTGTTTCTCAGGGAGTTTGGAATTCCCTGAATGGAAAGTAACATATAAGTATAGGATTTTTAGAAAATTAAAAAAGTTATAATTAGAAGTGTAGGGCTGAAGAAAATCTGTGCATACTCCAAACCTTTGCAAGCTTGTAAGGAAAACTTGTTTTATAAGGCTGGGGCCTCTGCTATGGACAGTAGCAGTTCATTAGGTTACTGAGCTGATTCATTATTTAGATCCAACAAAAATATTAATAAAACAGATTTATCCCCTGGATTCTGCCCAGTGGTTTTGAATGCAGAGTAAATTGAATATATATAGAAGAAAAGGACCTTGAGATTGATGGAAGAGCTAATTTTTTTTTTTTCCGTTGTGAGCCTAGCTTTTAAGAGCTGAGCCTTCTCTACAGCCCAGGAATTGATTTCTTTTAAAGGCTTATGGTATACACTACTGTGAGACCAAAATGAGCCATCTTAGAAATAAGAACAAAATGCTTTCACCCAAAAACTAAGGCCTAAGGTTTCTCCTTCTAGGAATAGGCCATTAGTTACTGAAACCAGTCAGTTCAGATTCCAGAAACCAGGAACCAGGAAGTGTAAAAGTACAGGGTCACAAGGTAGTCAGGA
>CABHPP010141068.1:0-16895 GCA_902168425.1 Peromyscus attwateri
ATACCCTGGCCTTGAGGGTTATAGGGTATTCCAGTGATGTGTTTAATTCCTAACTGTAAACAAAAATGTTTAAATTTATTACTAGTATATCTCGGGCCATTATCAGTTTTTATACATTTTGGCTGACCCAGCACTGTGAAAACATGTAACATATGATTGATAACATCTCTGGTGACTTCTCCACTGTGAGCAGAGGCACAAATAAATCCACTGAAGGTATCTACAGTAACATGTATAAACTTTAGTTTGCCAAAAGAAGGAACATGGGTGACATCCATTTGCCATATGTGTCCAGGTACAAGTCCTCTGGGGTTTACTCCATAATGGGGTTCAGGTAGGAGCATCAGGCTATTTTTACAGCTTTTTACAATTTCCCTAGCCTGCTCTCTGGTAATTGAGAACCTTTGTCTCAAAGTTTGAGCATTGAGGTGATGAAGGCGGTGAGCCTCACGAGCGGCTGCTACCTGGTCATGTTCCAGATGAGAAATTAAGATAGAACGTGTAGCAGATCAGCAAGCTCATTTCCCTGAGCTAAGGGCCCAGGCAGGCCTGTGTGGGCACGAATATGGCCAACATAAAAAGGCAATGACCTCTGTTGGATTAACTTTTGTAATTCGGAGCACATTTGGAAGGTGGAAGTAATAGGTTGAATTACTGGGACCATTTCTAAAACCTGTAAAGCCCCTACCACTTATCAACTATCTGAATATAAATTAAAGGAGCAATCTTTAAAAATTATTAAAGACAATGAGTGCAGCATATAACTCCACCAACTGAGCTGACTTGAAAGGAGTTGTCATGACGTTCTTCTGGCCATTGAAGACATAGGCAGCCCTACCATTTTTTGACCCATCTATGAAAAGCACAGGGGAATCTGGGATGGGTTCCATTCGGGTATTCTTGAGAAAAACAAAAGAAGTAAGGGAGAAGAATTGTAGGAGTTTATTACTGGGCATCTGTGTATCAAACTTCCCTACATAGGTACAGATAAGGACGGCCCAGTCAGGACTAAGGGTGCACAGCCATTCAAGATGTTCCTTATCATATGGCATAATAATAACATCAGGGTCTTGCCCAAAGTATCGTGTGGAAGTTTTTATCCCTAGCATGATTAATTGGTGCACCAAGGAGGGATAGGTGGGAAGGATTCTCCTCTTAGCAACAGGAAGGTGTACCCACAGTAAAGGCACCAGCTCTTGCCAAAGCAAGCCTGTGGGGGCAAAATCTGTAGAAAAAACAATCAAATATAAGGGTAAGGCTGGCTAAGAATATCCTGTGTGTTGTCCAAGGAGATGTGGAAGGTACAAGATGCCCTTGTTCTAATTGTTCCTGCATCAACTGGAGGGCAGCCTGAACTTTTTCCTGAGACATGGACCACTGATCTATCCAAACCGGATCATCTGACTTCCAAGTTATTTTATCAGCTTGGCATGCAGGAGGAGCAGTGGTCCTTAGGGAAAAAGGTCCATTCCTAATCCCTTTCTGTCCAGCTTGGGAGTGGGCATAATGGGCTGAGTTTGTCCCTGTTCAAATTTTCCCAACCCTTTGCCAGGCAGAAAGCCTGTCTGATATAATAAACCTTTAGATCAACATTTAAATGTCATATTTTGCAGATCTCTGAAGTATGAGGACTGTCCAGGTATCTGAATAGACAAACTTTGTTTCTAATTACTTGTTTCAAGCTCAACCCTCAAAACATATGCAAGGGACTGAGTGAATGAGCAAACTTATCCCTGTAATATTACATCAGTACTTATTTACCCTGACTACAATTAAAAAGAAACTTGATTACTCATGACTGGCTATTAAAAACAATGCTTTTAAGTTGAAGTTGTTCTAGCATCAAATACAGATTCAGTAAAGAAACCAAAACAAAATATCAATATAAGACATATATATGTACCAACTTATCCAGATAACTTGAGTTTAACAAATTTAGCAAATACAAGAAGGTTAGACAACATTCTTAAGCCTGAATGTTCCTTGGGTAAGGAGAAACATCTTTAAGTCATTGGTTTTTAACTATAAAAACTGTTTTTAAAAGATTGAGATCTCTCAAATGTCTTTTGTAATATTAACAAAAAAGTACCTTTTTTAACTTTAAGGGGGAGAAAACATGGCATCATCATAATCTTTTTGGTTTCTTTATTTTAGAGACTTGGATAATTTTTTTGGACCCTTTTTTTTGCAGCACATACACAGAGTTGGATCCAACTTACACACATACATACATACATACATACATACATACAGTTAAAGCTTGCTTACATTTCCAAGTCATATACCTGCCCATACATATAAACAGTTTGTAGAATCATTAGCCATTTTTAAGATGAAAACCAACCAGAATTAACTTTCAAATTCAGTATTTGCAGGTGTAAGAAACCATAACAAAAAGTTTATTGACCTTTTATAACCTTTTATATCAAAGTCTTTCTTGTGATTCCTCTCAGTAATCTAGAAATCTAAATTTGCATCAGCATTGTACCAGACTCATATAGGGAGTGACATTCCATTGTGGAGCCAGATCCAGACCAGGTTTTAGCTCCCGCCCGCCGGGAACCGGAGTCCCTCAGCAGCAGTGGTGGCAGTGGCCAGAGAACAAGTGGGGCGCAGGGACAAATGGCAGCTTAGTCTCCCTGGTCCTCTGGAAGGACCGGGGGGGGGGGTTCTTTTCCTTAAGAGGGTAAAGGGAGGAAGCGGGAAACGGTCTTGACATCCAGAGAAGCTTTGTGAGCCTGGGCGAGCATATCTCTCCAGTGATCTAAAGTCAAACTTAAGGGGGATAGTTAGTTGGTGCCCCATGTGGAGAGACAGGGAGGTAGAGGCAAAAGACAGACTCTGAAAACACACAAAGATGACAAGAACAGACACACAGACATAAACCGCGTGGTGGTGATTTGGCTACAAAACCCAAAAGTACAGATTCAGATGGGAGGGGCCACGAACTGCATGCAGCCTCACTCTCCACCGGGAAGGAGAGACACTATGTCTGCCTCCTTCCTCCAGACCACTTCGAAGAAAACCTGCAGAGGGGGGACCTGGAGAAGTCTGGGCACGTCTGCCCCCACACACAGGTCCCAGATCTGCCCACGCACCTCTTGCAGGCACAGAATACAGATGCCAAATCACCCAGACACAAGACAAGGACATAACAACATAAAACATAAATTGAGCTTGTTTTAAAATGTCTCTAATCACACCACAAAACTAAAAAAGGCATCAGGGACATTTTCCCCGTTTCTGAGCAATTTATTAATATCTTAAACAGAAGAATTTTATCAGATCCTTTCTTTAACTCTTATTCCTCTCTCCCTAAAATTGCCTTTCATTTCCTTAATAATTTGCTCGTGGTTTATGGGACGACAAACCTCAAGACTTCCCGCGTTGCATGAGTAATGCGGTCCAGGCGTCTCTACCCTTTATGATCTGGCGCTCCTATTATCCGTCGTCCGGCAGGTCACCATACCTCGAGCCGCCACGTTGGACGCCACTTGACCCGTCCAGCAGGCCAGGTTATTTTGTGGGACTCGAGGAGGCACCTCCTAAAAACCAATGGGGGTGAGAGAGAAATGGAGACCAAACATGTATAATGAAAGACAGAGTCAGTCTGAGTTGCGTCAAGGTCTCGTTTATTGACTGGGTGTTGAGGCTTATAAGCAGGGCTTCAGGCAGGGAGGGGGAGCAGGGGGAGCAAGGAGAGAAGAATGGAAAATTATTAAGGGAGGGTCAGGGTGAGGTCGCTTTGGTCCCAGGCCCCTGCAGCTGGCAGATTAGCACAGTTCCAGGAAGTTTATCTAATCGCACATTCTGCGGTTAGGCCAGGAACCTCCTGTTTTTGCAAGGCTTGATAAAGCAAGGAAGGTTACACAAAGTACAAGACACAGCTGTCCGGAGTCGGTCCTCAACAACCAACAATTGATAAACGGGACCTCCTGACAATGAGAAGCCTTTGCAAGGAAAGGGCATGGCCAATAAGACAAAATGAGAGCATACAGAATGAGAATAGATCTTCGCCAAACCCACATCTGACAGTGGGTTGATCTCAAAAATATATGAAGAACTCAAGAAACCAGATGTCAAAAGACCAAATAATCTAATTAAAAATGGAGTACAGATCTAAGCAGCATCCTCAACAGAAGAATCTCATATGGCTGAAAGACATTTAAGGAATAGGTCAACATCCTTTGTCTTCAGGGAAATGCAAATCAAAAGGACCCTGAAATACCATCTTAAAACTTTCAGAATGGCTAAGGTCAACAACACGGATGACAGCTTTTATTGGAGAGGATGTGGCATAAGGGGAACACTCTTCCACTGCTTGGGGGAGTGCAAACTTGTACAGCCACTCTTGTAACCAGTAAGGTGGTTTATCAGAAACTTGGGAGTCATCCTACCTCAAAACCCAGCAATACCACTACTGGGCATATACCCAGAGGATGCTCATTCACACCAAAGGGACACTTGCCCACCTATATTCATAGCAGCATTATTCATCATAGTCAGAACCTGGAAACAACCTAAATACCCCTAAACTGACAAAAATGTGGTTCATTTACACAATGGAATATCCATCATGACAATTGCAGGCAAATGTATGGAACTGGAACAAATTATCATGAATAGGGTAGCGCAGACCAAGAAAGAGAAACATGGTGTGTACTCACTCATAAGTGGATATTAGACTTAAAAGAAAGAATAACCTGGCAACAATCCTAAACCCAAGAGAAGATGAGTACAAAGGAGGAACCTAAGATGGACAGGAATGCAGGGCCCCCAAAAGGAGAAATATTAAAGTCTCCTAGATAAGCTGGGAGGATGAATAGTAGGCAGGGGATAGGGTATGAGGACAGGAGGGATGAAGATTTCCAAGTTGAATGAGGGATGGAGACGGAGAGGAATAAAAGAGATAACTAGATAGAAGGAGTTAGTAGGGAGTTAGGAAACAAAAAACTTGTTCTAGGTCAATTTTCAGCCATCAAGAATGATGACCCCTGCTAAGATTCCTAGCAAATGAGGAGAGGAAGCCTGAGCTGGCCTTCTGTGGTAAACAGATTAATGCTTGTCCTAATTATCTATCATCACAGAATGTACATCCTGTAACTGATGAGAGCAGATGCAGTGATTCACAGCTATGCACTTTGCTGAGCCTCGGGGGCTCAGTTGAAGAGAAAGAGTAGAGATTTTATGAGCAAGGTTGGATCACAATCATAATGATGAGAATCATAGAGAGTACAAAAACCTGGTTGCAGCTCACTAATTCTTGACTGACAGCTGGGGAACTGGCATGCACTGAATGTAAGTGACAGTTGTGTGGCTTGAGTTTGTGGATCCCCTAGCAGTGGGACCAGGATTTAGCCAGGGTGCATGAACTTGCTTTTTGGAGCCCATTCCCTATGGCAGTAACCTTGCTCAGCATAATGCCAGGGTGTGGGGATGGGATTGGTGCTGCTTCAACTTGGTATTCCAGAATTTTGACTCCCTAAGGGAAGCCTTACCCTTTCTGAAAAGTGGATGGCATCTGGGATTGTTGGAGGGTGGGGAAGAAGAAGGTGAGCAAAGTTTATCTGGGATTGGTATGTACATTGAGAAAAAAATTAAATATATCAAAGGTACAAAATCAGAATATATAGTACCAAGACAGATATTGATGAGTCTCTTCTGTTTAAATTTTATTTTTGGGATTGTCTGTTTTATTTTGGACATATTTAAAGCATTAAATGCCATTATTTCCAAGTTCTTTAAGACACTGACATATAAATGACACTTGTAGGATTTAGTAAGAGGAGATCCTCTTGAGTTGTTTAATCGCTTCTGGGTCAAAATGCTATCATAGGGCACATTAGTTAAAAAAAATCTACAGCTCTAAAGAGCATCCTATTAAAATACAACTTTATTAATTTTCCTTTTTGTAGGATATTAATACTGAAATATATAATAAGTATCAAGCAACAGGAAACCTGAAGTTTAAAGACATGGATTTAAGTCTTATCTTGTCCATTTACTTGCTGTCTTATCCTGGACTAGTCACTTAGAGTGAGCTTCATGTTGTTCACCTGCTGTTCCTGGTTTAAAGCTGCTGCAGTCTCACAAATCTCACGGGTGGCCTTGCCAGTATCCTCATGCACAGGATGGTCTTGATTGGTAGTGTTGGGATCACATGTGCCCTAGGATTTCATGGAACATCATCTTATATCCTCCTTTTCTTTGGTAGAGATCTCAAAACACGGTCATCATCATCATCATCATCATCATCATCATCATCATGATCAGATTCCAGGAGTAGGTAGCTATTTTCAGCATCCTCTGAGGATGTTCCCAAGTTCTCCTGAATTCTTTTGTATACTAGCTGCTTGATGGGTCATTTCCATGGTATGTGCTTAGACACAGAACTGTTAGATACTGTGCCCAAGCCAGACAGAGCTCTCATTGCTTTGGACCTTCCTCCTCCTCCACCTGACCTGGAGGCTGGAAGGAGCTGGTTTTGGAGATGAAGACTGTGAGACAGCCATGAACACTTTGTTCTCCATAGTCTCCTTAATACTGGCAGAGTCTGGGTCCTCAGAGAGAACAACACAGTCAGGTTCCTCCACCTGTTTCCTGGCCTTAAGTGGATCAAGAATTCTGTCATCAGATCCACTTCCATTCCTAAGCTTGTCTTCAAACCCTTTCACCATTTCCTCCTCTATTTTATAATTCTTAGGGGTGTTGGCAGTTTCCCTTCATTCATCCATTTGGTTTTGCTCAAGGCAAAATTTCCCATGGAGCAAATGTGTTTGAATTTTTGGTCTTAATATCAGGCCAACTTTCTCTTTGCACAATGTTCCTTCAATCTGCTGTTTATCTTTTGAATTCAAATTAAATTTTCTCCCCTCACTTGTTCTTCCACCAACCTTGAATTATCTTTATTCTTTGTGCTTTTTGCTCTCCAAGATTTGGACAAGCTCTTCACCCTCTTGGCACTGTCATTAGCCATCAAAAGGCTCTCATTCCCATCAAAGACTTTGTCAGAATTTGAGCAAACATCTGAGTTATTCCAGCAAGTACTGGTGATCTTAAACTCTACTTTCTGGGAAGAACCTGCCTTCAGTAATTGGTGGTTTAGATCCATGACATTGTAATTATGTGGTCCATCAGACTGTAGGACTGGATTCACCATGCCCTTTTGTTTTGCCTTTGTGAAGATGTCCTTATGCTTTGGACATTCATCTTTTGAACCTCTTTTAAAGGACGGTGATAATGTAAGGTTGGATACTGAATTGGAATCTTTTGGACTACTTAAGGAAGTGGAATTGGCAAGAAAGTCGGCCTGGACCTCAAAGATAGTATTCATCTTCTGGATGATGTGTTGGAAGGTATCCTCAACCAGAGAGATCTCCCTAGCCAGATTTTCAATTAGCTGTGTGGTCTTCACTGTCTTTGGGATCTCGTGCTCATGGTCGGGCAGAACTTCTTTCCTTGTCCAGGCTTGAAAGGCCATCCCCAGAGCTTTACAACCATGGACCAAGTAAGATGCAGGGCATCTACCTTGCTCTCTCAGACCTCCAAGAATGTCCAGGATTTGCTTTCCCACATGCCAACATATGGTCTCAAACCTGGGAAACATGCAGAGGTCTGCTATGCTCAACTTCTTCTGTATCTCATAGGCTTTGAGCTGCATTTCAACGTTAAGACTGTGTAAGAATTTCCCCCCAAATGCTAAGCAATCCACAGGGGTCAGCACAGTATGGATCCATCCTGCAGGAATGAAAAGTGTCTGACCTTGCTTCACAGAACACTAGTTACATTTGTCCACCTGGTCACCAAAGAACATCTCTTTTTGTTTAGAGGATTTGCTCCAACACTCAAAAACAGTCAGGTTAGCATTTGTTGGGTGGATCAGATAGAAGATCTCACCCTTGAGCACATGATACCAGAGTGAAGGGACACCAAATTCAAGGTGAAAATTTGTATAGCTATCATGTACACTCATAAAGCAACACTTCTGTACATTAGGTCTTTCCAAGCCACACTCTTCTGGCTATAAATTTTCCACCCAGGAAAGCTTACGAACTATCATGGGTATCTCTATGGTATTAGATAGCCTGGTATTGGAGAATGTCAAACTGATAACATTCAAGACTATTTCCCTCTTCCCACTGTAACAATATTTCACAAAATCACCCAGCCTCATCTTGCATCTAGCCTGAGAGGCCACATCAATTGCATCAATCTCTTTGTCAGAACCAACATATTGTTCCACATCTCTGACAGTGAATGATGTTGGGGGAAGCTTCATCCCCAAACCATCCTTCTTCAAGACAAGGATGGGTCTACTGAAACTATTCTCTTCCAGGAATTTGAGTGTCAGCTGACTTCCTGTGGGCTTCAGAATCACTTCCTGACAGCTCTCAAAAGGCTTAACTTGGAGCCGGTGAATAAACAGAGGGCTCCCACTCTTCACTGGCTCCCTCTTGAGACCTGTGAGCTCTTGAGAAGATCCAGGCTGTATTTTCATAATGGAAGGACCATGTAAGACCTCACAGTTTGGGCAGTGGTAAATGTCAATGTCATCACCTTTCTCTTCCTCAATGCCAACACAACCACCATGAAACCAGTCCTGGCACAGAGCACACTCAATCATGAAGTGCTTCTCATCATAAGGCTGTCGACAGAGGCAATACACAAGCACTGAGGCCATCTTCACAGGGTGAAATGATTTGATAGCACACCAAAATTTGTGGTGCTAAAGAAGGACAAAAAGGTGGCAGCAAGTACCTGGATGATGATCAATCGCTGGGACCCAGCCTGTAGAATTTCTTTCCCCGAGAGAGATCAGAGACATAATTCCTGGCCCTGCACTCACTTTGAGCCCTTCCAGACCCACTTCCTTTAACCCTGAAATCAGTGGTAACTTTCGGGAGTTTCCTATACATTCCCGAAGCCTCTCCACCAGCTCCTGTAACCACCATGTTGCTGGCTTCTTGTTTTCTGGGTTGTAGAATTCTCCACTACCAATAGTGTGATGCAAATTACGTCATAAAGGAGAGGAGAGTCTTGGGAGCAGACCCTCTCTGATCCTCAAAGTGGACATGACAAGAAATGTGGAAATCCTATGGTGTCTGGTCAGGTTATTAGAAAGGTACCTCAGCGTATTTTAGGGCAAGGCAGATGAGAACTGGTGTTGAAATCAAAGTCCTGGAATTGGATTCTAAGACTTACCATGAACCTTTTCCTCATTTTAAATATCATTCCTTCCAGGAAAGTTTTGAGTATCAATATCCAAAATTGGGAAGTGGGTTGGAAAGAGATGGGAAGTGGGTTGGAAAGGGACGGGAGGATGGTTGGAAAGGGAGGGGAAGAAGGTTGGAAAGGGACAAGAAGAGGGTTGTAGTGGGACAGGAAGAGGGTTGGAGAGGGAGGGGAAGTGGGTTTGAAAGATACAAGAAGAGGGTTGAAAGGGGTTGGAAAGGGACAGGAAGAGGGTAGGAAAGGGATTGACAGTGGGTTGGAAAGGGACAGGAAGAGGGGTGGAAAGGGACGGTGTAGATGTAACCAACCGTCATATAAATAAGAAACACAGAACCAATGCAAAGAAGAAAGCCAAGAGGTCAGAGCTAAGAGCCAAAACCTTACCCTTCCTCCTGCAGTGGTCCTACCTCTCCGAAGGAGCCGGTACTTCCTGTGTTAAAGTCTTTATATAGTCTCTGTTCTGCCTTCTCATTGGTTGTAAACACAACCACAGGACTGCCTCATTACAGCCTGTCTGTATAGACCTCCAGGTGTTCTATGGTTGGTAATGAGATTAAAGGCATGTGTATCCAATGCTGGCTGTATCTCTGAACACACATAGACTTACCTAGCTCTGTCTACCAAGTGCTGTGATCACAAACGTACACCACCACTGCCCTGCTTTCCTATGGCTTGCTAATAGCTCTGACCCCCAGGCAACTTTATTTATTAACATACAATTAACATTTTGGTATAAAAGAAAAATATCACCATATTTCCCCTTTTCTATTTTAATAAAAAGAAAAAAGGAAAACGCTTATAACTAACATAAGAAAAACTATATACAGAAGTACAATAACTATATACAATATATACAAGAACAATGTCTAGTCTATTTGTATTTAACAAATTCAGAGAAAATAATTCTATTATCTATCCTATTGTATCTAATTCACTTTCTATCCTAATTAATCTTTAACTATAACTAAATAATCTTCAACTCCTTCAGAGACCCAAGAAGGAAATAATATTAGCTAACAAAAATAAAAACAGGAAGTACATGCAAGCAACTTCCAAAAAATTGTGAGTTGACAGAAACAGCCAGCTGCCTGGACAGTCATCTGAAGTTTCTCCACAGTGTTGGGGCATCATCTTCAGCCTATAGGCTTAGCGTATCTGACAGACTCATTTGTGAAGTAGGATGTACACAAAGTCAACAGTTCAACCTCACATTGGATGAGAGCAGTTCATGTACCAGAAATACCTGAATTCCACTGGTGTCATGTCATGATTCAGGATTTTAAATTCTGGAAATTGTTGATGTCTTTTGAATTAAGCTGTCCATTTCTCTTGGCTATGTGTGTATGTAGCTTCATCTCAGCATCCCGTTCTTCTTCACATCCCTCTATTAATTGCCATTCTACTATTGAGAGGCGTGAGCTTAGTTACTCTTCTAGAATAACAGTTTCAGCTGCTCTTCCATTGCACATCAGAAGCCATCAGCCCACTGCCTGTTCAGCTGCCTTCAAAGAAAAAGGCACTGTACCTTTTCCAGATTGCGAAGGCCACTTCAGGGATGGTGCCATATTGTCCTGGCCTCAGAAGATGCCTTTTGATAAAGCCATAACCACACTTGTTTTGGCAAGAATCAGTAGTCCTTTGTTTCATGTCCTGTCTGTCCTGTTTGTCAGTAGTTGATTTGAGGATACTTTGTTGTCCGGTGGCTAACATTTGCCACAATGAAAGTTAATTCCAATTGCAGTTTCTCCAATGCCCATATTTTCTCTGAAGTAGATTGGTACTGCCAGGAGCCGACATGTCTCAAAGTCATAACAAAAAAGAAAAATTTTCTAAGTTATTAAAACATTTTAAATGCCATATTCTGTAGATCTCTGAAGGGTTTGAAGATGACCTGTCTATCTAAAATATATCTGCTCAATCTAGAAAACATACCTAATATGACTACAAGTTCTATTGTAATGTCTAACTACTAACTTTCATTTCTTTATATTCTAATAGTTGGTAATAACATTCAAGGATCAGAAAATTGTATTACATTGTTAAATGAATGGTATAAATACAGTTAGAAATACACATAAAGCATTTTCTAACAATATCAATTTCAATATATATAATTTGTATACAAAACAATCCAATCCAATATAAAGTATTTAAAACTAATAATTGTTTTTTTCTTTTTCTTTTTCTTTTTTTTTTTTTGCAAAGAACCTTAAATCTAATCTCCTTAGCCCTTTTACTAACCCTTGACAACAATTTGTAACCAACCGCCCTAATTAATGAAAATTATCCCAGACCCATAACCCATTAAAAGACCAAAAAAACCACCGCCCCACACCACCTCTTTGGGAATGTGGGTGTCGTATTCTTAAAATTGCTTCCTGCTGGGTATGGGCGAAGGTATCTTTATCCTGAAAATAAAAATTTTAGGTTAATTGTCAAATTCTAAGAAAGGTAACTATATCCTTCGTTATCCAGTTTGTGTATAATGCCAAAGTTCAGGGTTTATCTCAAATCCTTATTCAAGTAGTCTTTGAGACTGGATCATTTCAGCTAGCTTTGTCAAAATTGCTCTGAGCATTTTGTAGTTCAAAGCTTATCTGTAGATGACGTTTGTCAGCTTAGTGATGTTATTATTGTCCACGTGGAGTTGTTGTTGTTGTGGAGCCCCATGTTCTTCCTGGAGACTTCAGTTGATGTTAGGCCTGGCCATGAATTCCTGCAGAAAACTGATAAGAGACTCGAACACAAAGACATATATATGCAGCTAATTGAAACCTTTTTTCTTTCTAGAATTAGGTAGTATTCTATATAACCATTCATATCTTAACAAAGTTGAAAATGTATATATATCTATATATATATTAATCTTGTAAATTTTGATATAAAATTCATACTTTAAGAAAAGTTTAAATGATCAGAATAGAATCAAAGAGTTGAGATTAGTAATAGAATAGTTCCTTAATTAATTTGGCTTTTCTCCTGTCCCATAGCAGAAGATGGCTCTTTCTTCTGATGATACAGAGATTTTGCATTTTCTTTTTAACAACATGCTGAGTTTAAAGAAGGAGAGAGCCATTCTCCAACTCCAAAGTCAGCTTTAAATTTTAATTGAATTGGAACTATTAGAAGACCAATAGTGTTAAATCTTTAGAGAAAAGCAGAAACAAACATTTAGGAAGACATAAAATTTTTTAAATGATATACCCATACGCCATTTCACTCTGTTTCTTGGGATAGACGATTTGTCCTTTTTCTTTAGTTGTCCCATTTGTCCAGTGTTCTTCAGATTCCTTAACCTTCATTCTCCTAAAAGACAAAAACAAAAACCTTTCCCCAAGATTTTTTGGGGATGTTCCTTTTTGGCAAATTATTATCTGATTAAATGAAAAGACGTGTTACTGGTATAAGTTAAATTGGATAGTTGATGAACTATCACCTCCTCTAATTAAGAGGTCTCTCTTGTTCAAATCGAATCTTTATCAATTTTGATGGTACCCACAGCTTTTCTTCTCCTATAGAAACATGAGCAAAACCTCGTCCCCAACGTAACACATATCCTGGTTTCCATTCTGAGGTCAGCACATCCTTAAAGTATATAGGCTGATTTAATTCTGTAGTTTTTTTCTATTATCCAATGTCTCTCTGCAGCTGTTGTTCCTTTCTCATTGGCATTGAGAAAATTTAAAGTTAATAGAGCATTATGTAATCTGTTTCTGGGGGTTTTTGTTACCCCTTTCTGTTTATTTAGCATATCTTTTAGAGTTCTGTTTGATCTTTCTATAACTGCTTGACCTGTAGGATTATGTGGTATACCTGCAACATGCTTTATATTGTAATAACCAAAAAAACTGTTTCATTTTAGCAGAGACATATGATGGAGCATTGTCAGTTTTGATTTGTGCAGGTATACCCATAATGGCCATAACTTCTAGCAAATGAGTGATTACAGAATCAGCTTTTTCTGAACTCAAAGCAGTTGCCCATTGAAATCCTGAATAAGTATCAATGGTGTGGTGTACATATTTCAATTTTCCAAATTATGCAAAGTGAAATACATCCATCTGCCAGATTTCATTCCTCTGAGTACCCTTTGGGTTACATCCTGCTGGTAATGGTGTTTGATTGTAGAAGGAACAAGTAGGATATTTCTTTGGCTTGTTGCCACGTTATGGAAAAATCTTTTCTTAAACCTTTACTATTGACATGATGTTTTTTATGAAATTCTGAGGCCTCCAGCACATTTCCTATCAATAATTTATCAATCTCATCATTGCCTTGTGCTAGAGGGCCTGGCAGACAAGTATGGGATCGAATGTGAGTTATATATAAAGGATGACTCCTTTTCCTGATTGTATCTTGTAACTGAATTAATAGTGAAGTTAATTCTGAAGCATCAGGGCTAAATTCTGCAGTCTCAATATGTAATACTACTCTTTCAGCATACTGAGAGTCAGTTACTATGTTGAGAGGTTCTGAAAAATCCATTAATACCAACAGAATAGCATACAATTCTGATTTTTGAACTGAATTATAAGGACTTTGAACCACTCTACTTAAATTTTCGGATTTGTAACCTGCCGTTTCCTGTTTGTTGGCATCTGTATAAAATGTACGAACTCCAGATATGGGTTTTTCTCATACAATTCGAGGCAAGATCCAATCAGCTCTCTTTATAAGATCAATCCTATCACTTTTGGGATATTTGCTGTTAATTTCTCCCAAAAAATTACTGCAAGCCTTTTGCCAAGGTTCACTTTCTATCCATAATTTTTCAATGTCCTCCTTAGTTAAAGGTACGAAAATTTCTGCTGGGTCTATTCCTGCTAACTGACGAAGTCTCAATTTTCCTTTCCAAATCAAGTCACAGATTTTTTTCCACATAAGTTTTTAATTTTTTATTTGGTTTATTTGGTAAAAATATCCATTCCAATATAATATCTTCCCTCTGCATTAATATTCCTGTAGGAGAATGCCTAGAAGGTAAAATAACCAAAATGCAATCCAGCTTCGGATCAATACGATCCACGTGTCCTTCATGTACTTTCTTTTCTACCAAAGCCAATTCTTTCTCAGCTTCAGGTGATAATTCTCTTGGACTATTTAAGTCCTTGTCACCTTCTAAGGTTTTGAACAAATTATTCAGTTCATCATTTTTTACTCCAACAATAGTTCGTAGATGAGAAATGTCTCCAAATAATCTTTGAAAGTCATTAAGAGTCTGTAGTCTATCTCTCCTAATTTGCACCTTTTGAGGTCTAATTTTTTGTAGCTCTATTTTATATCCTAAATAATTAATAGAATCTCCTCTTTGTATCTTTTCAGGAGCAATTTGTAATCCCCAGCAAGGCAAAATTTTCTTTACTTCTTCAAACATTCTTTCTAAAGTATCTGCATTTGAGTCAGCTAGTAAAATATCATCCATATAATGATAAATTATAGATTTAGGAAACTTTTTACGTATCACTTCTAATGGCTGTTGTACAAAATATTGGCACAAAGTTGGACTATTCAACATTCCCTGAGGTAGGACCCTCCATTGAAATCTTTTAACCGGTTGAGAATTATTATAAGTAGGCACTGTGAAAGCAAATCTTTCTCTGTCTTTTTCTTGTAAAGGTATTGAAAAGAAACAGTCTTTTAAATCAATAACTATGAGAGGCCATCCTTTTGGTAACAAAGTAGGCAAAGGAATTCCAGATTGTAGAGAGCCCATTGGCTGAATTACTTTGTTAATTGCTCTAAGATCTGTTACCATTCTCCATTTACCAGATTTCTTTTTAATAACAAATACAGGAGAATTCCAAGGGCTGGTTGATTCTTCAATATGCTGAGCATTTAACTGTTCTTCTACCAGCTCTTCTAAAGCCTGGAGTTTCTCTGTTGTTAAAGGCCATTGCTGAACCCATACAGGCTTGTCTGTTAACCATTTTAAAGGTAGAGCTGTTGGTGTCTTTGGGAGATCATCAGTTGTTGTGCCCTGTTCTTGTATAATATGGATGGCTGGTGACCACTCAGAATAATGTCTTCTAATATTTCTTTCAGAAACATGTGCTAGTTTATTATTTGTTTCTGAGACTGGAGGGATGTTAATCTGAGTATTCCATTGTTGCAACAGGTCTCGACCCCACAGGTTCATAGCTATGTTAGCCACATATGGCTTTAATTTACCTCTTTGTCCTTCTGGACCTATACATTCGAGCCATCTGGCACTCTGTTTTACTTGAGATAATGTCCCAATTCCTAACAGTTGAACATTTACCTTCTGAAGAGGCCAAGTTGGATGCCAAAATTCTGGTGCAATTATGGTAACGTCTGCACCTGTGTCTACCAGACCAGACAACAAAACACCATTAATTCTTATCGTTAATTTTGGTCTTTGTTCATTAATAGAAGTTTGCCAAAAAATTTTCTTTATGCTTTTTCCTGAATTTTCTATTCTCCCTGTTTCATCATCTTGACCAACACGATTTATTTCGATAGGCATTTGGTCATTTAATCGCTCAGAGCAGGGATTTCCTCTACGACTGCAGGAAAGGTTTGAACTGGATTTGCTGTGGGGGCCTCCAAGAGGCCCCTCTGGGAGTTTCCCGAAGCCTGAGGCAAAGGATTACCTTGTCTGTCCCTTGTTGATCTACATTCATTGGTCCAATGTTTTCCCTTACCACATCTTCTGCATACTCCAGAAGGAAGGGGCATTCTGTTACCATTGTTCCTTGAAGAAACATTGTTCCTAGGAATGACCTGTTTACAGTCCCTTTTCAAATGTCCTTGTTTTCCACATCCAAAACATCTAACATTCCTCAAACCTTTTGAAATTGCTTCTCCTACCCACGTATCATGCTGGTCATGAGTCTCCACATTAACTGTGTCTCTGATCCAGTCTTCCAAGGGTGCAGATCTTGCCTTTAACGGCCTGATTATACTTTTGCATGCTGCATTCGCGTTCTCAAAGGCCAAAGATTCAATTATTATCCGACTAGCGTCTGAATCGGGGACCGTTCTCTTTACTGCTGAAGCCAGTCTTTGTAAAAAATCTGTGAAAGATTCTTTTGGGCCTTGTGTAACTTTTGTAAATGACTCAGCTTTTTTTCCTGGTTCCTCAACTCTGTCCCATGCATTCAAGGCTGCCGTTCGACATAGAATTAAGGTTTGGATATCATATAGACATTGTGTGTGTTCTGAAGCATATTGGCCTTCTCCAGTAAGCTGATCCTGGCAGACCTGTATTCCTTTATCCCTCCATTGTTTTTCTATGTTTTTAGCCTCGTCTTGATAAAAAACGTGCCACTGGATCCTCTGACTTGGCTCTAAAACCGCTTGTGCCAAGTCTCGCCAGTCCTGTGGTGTAATCCTATTATATGTAGACCAAGAGTTTAACATTTGCTTTACATATGGGGAATGCATGCCATAAGATACTATTGCCTCCTTAAACCTTTTTAAATCCATCATGTCAATTGGAGCCCAAATATTTTGTGTAGTCATTTGATCAGGCGACTGCTGTAAGGTTACCGGATAAATTAAGGGTGACTGTGTGAAAACAGGCTTTCTTTCTGTAACCTTCTGTTCCACAACTTCACTCTTAATTTCTTCTGTCTGAGTTTCAGGTTTAACAAGTTTTTCTAAAACTGTCATCCTGGCACTTAAATTGACTATCTTTTTAAATA
>CABHPP010141069.1:0-48172 GCA_902168425.1 Peromyscus attwateri
ATGTAAAGTTGAATTATATTGTAAAATAAAATAAAATAAATTCAAAAAAAAAGAAGAAAAAAAGATTAATGTTTGTCATCTATTCACCAGAGTTATATACAAAATCTGGTAGAACAGTGTTTCTGTATGCCTGAGAAATTCTAAGAAGTAAACATTTACATGGAGTTTGAACAAAAACCACACTCCTAAAGGACATAAAATATATTGTGAAATGAAAACTATACCCAACATAACATTTCACTATGGTGGAAGTGTTTCTTTAGACTAATGGATACTTTTTTGCGAATACATAGTACATGTATATATACACATGTTTGAGAATCTTCAATGTCATAACTAGTCACATTTACTTCCATTACTTAACCATTTAAATGAACATTTTACATTGAGACATACTTTTCATTCTCATAAAATTATTTTGGAAAAGGATTTACATGAATTTTTATTGTTCATCTAGAAATTACACTAAGAAGTATATTAACAGCTTTGTGACATAATATTGTTCATTGGGACCATTTTATAAGCTTGGCATTATCACAGAGAGTATTGCTAAGTTTTTTTTTCCATATCCTAAACTGCATCTCCTGCCTTTGGCTTTCAAGTTCATTTTCCACACTTCCATTTAATCCTTCATGCAGCTTCCTCAGGAGCCACTTCTTTAGCTCTACTGAAGTCCTCATGGTACTTCCAACTCATCTCACAGCCTTAACTACACTCTGGATTATTTCTAGAACATCACTCCAATTCCAGGTCTGAAATAATGCTCCAATTTTATTGTCAGTAGTTCAGTTCTCCCAAATCATGGTTGAATAAAATGCATTAACTTTTTTTTCTTTTTAAAACTTCCCCTCATTAGCTGATTGGTTTAGCTCTAGTAAACTAAGAATCTAAGAGAGTTGACACACTTCTTGCCAGCTGAGTGAGCTCTTTGAGAAATGGCCTAAGACGGATACTGTAATATATTCAAGGTCCCACATACACAAATGACACTGATATAAAGTTAGCTATATATTAAGACATAAATAAATAAGCATAAATCACTTTTTTTCTATTTTTATTTTATAATTAATTCAATTTTACATATCAGCCACGGATTCCCCTGTCCTCCCTCCTTCCACCTCCCCCAGCCGTCCCTCCCCAACCCTCCCCCCATTCCCACCTCCTCCAAGGCAAGGTCACCTCTGGGGATCCAGCTCGGCCTGGTAGATTCAGTTGAGGCAGGTTCAATCCCCTCCTCCCTAGGTGCACAAATGTCTTAGCACAGGTTCCAGAAAGCCAGCTCATGCACTAAGGACAGGTCCTGGTCCCACTACCTGGGGGCCTCCTAAATAGTTCAAGGTAATCAACTATCTCACTTATCCAGAGGGTCTGGTCCAGTTCCATGGGGGCTCCTTAGCTATTGGTTTGTAATTCATGTGTTTCCATTAGTTTGGCTATTTGTCCCTGTGCTTTTCCCAATCATGCTCTCAATATCTCTTGCTCATATAATCCCTCCTCTCTCTCACCAATTGGACTCCTGGAGCTCCACCTGGGGCTTGGCCGTGGATCTCTGCATCTGCTTCCATCAGTCACTGGATGAGAGTTCTATCATGACAGTTAGGGTGTTTGGCCATCATATCACAAGAGTAGGTCAGCTCAGGCTTTCTCTTGACCATTGTCAGTAGTCTATTGTGGAGGTATCTTTGTGGATTTCTGGGGAACTCTCTAGCACTTTGCTTCTTCCTGTTCCCATGGGGTCTTCATTAATGGGACCTCTTGAAACTGAGAAGCTTTTGTAGGGCAAAGGACACTGTCAACAAGACAAAATGACAGACTACAGAATGGAAAAAGATCTTCACCAACCCCATATCTAACAGAGGGCTGATCTTCAAAATATATAAATAATTCAAAAAACTAGACATCAAAATACCAAACAATCCCATTAAAAATGGACTACAGAGCTAAACAGAGAATTCTCAATAGAAGAATCTCAAATGGCTGAAAGACATTTAAGGAATTGCTCAACATCCTTAATCATCAGGGAAATGCAAATCAAAATGACTCTGAGATACCATCTTATGCCCGTCAGAATGGCTAAGATGAAAAACAATGAAGACAGCTTATACTGGAGAGGATGTGGAACAAGGGGAACACTCCTCCACTGCTGGTGGGAATGCAAACTTGTACAGCCACTTTGGAAATCATTATGGCACTTTCTTAGAAAATTGGGAATCAATCTCCCTCAAGACCCAGCTATAACCACTCTTGGGTATATACCCAAGGAATGCTCAAACATACCACAAGAACACATGCTCAACTATTTTCATAGCAGCACTATTCGCAAAAGCCAGAACATGGAAACAACCTAGATGCCCTTCAACTGAAGAATGGATAAATAAAATGTGGTACATATACACAATGGAGTACTAGTCAGCAGAGAAAAACAATGACATCATGAGGTTTGCAGGCAAATGGATGGAACTAGAAAAAAATCCTCCTGAGTGAGGTAACCCAGACTCAGAAAGATGAACATGGTATGTACTCACTCATAAGTGGATACTAGATATAAAGCAAAGGACAACCAGACTGCAACTCATAACTCCAGAGAGGTCACCTAGTAAAGAGGACCCTAAGAAAGACACAGGGATTACCCAATGACAGAGAAATGGAAGAGATCTACATGAGCAACCTGGACATGGGGGAGGAGGTTAAATGCATTAATTTTTGCTCATGAGTTCTGTGGGTCAGGAATTTGATCAGGTGCAGTGTAGGGATAGCTGATTTCCAAGAATATTATAAGACTAACACCTGGAATCTTTAAAAGGTCTTCATTCATATGAGTAGAATCTGCATGTTCACAGACATCATGACAGACTGATCTATATTAATCCACTTTTTCATGTTTTTCTCATTGTTATTGTCCCATATTCTAAATGGAAACTGTAATGTATTGATCTATCCTAATAGAATTTCTAATGGCATTTTCATTGGGATGATATTAAATGCATAAATTAGAAAATTTTATCTTCACTATCTACACAAATTAGACTTCCTATCAGGAACACAATCAGCATTATATTTGCTCCTCTTTGTCATCAAAAACATTTTATCATAGGAATCATATAAGACTTTCCACCTTTAAAAAAATTTTGATATTCTAGTTTTACTCTGTTTTGTATGTAAATTCTCTTTTCTGCTATTTATATTCAAGCCATAACCACTTCTAAATGTAGGTTGTACTATCTTCAACAAACTTTCAATAACATTGTTAGCTATCTTATATTTAGTAATAGCTCTTTCTTAAATTTTTTAGATTTTCTTCACACAATTACACAATTCCAATTATAATTGTTATGCTTCTAGTTTTTGCTAAGTCAAATGACATTAGCTAATCTCTCCACAATACACTAGGCAACTCTAAAGAAAATGAACATCCTTACCTTTTCCCCAACATTATCATTTCCTAATTAATTAAGTTCCTAGGGTTTCTACTAAAATACATATATTTCATTTATGACAATGTAATTCATAACATATATTATAAAATATATATTTTTTCAACTTGTTTTTGTCATTTTATAGAAATTATTTTAATGCAAAAATTATTTAATATTGTTACACATGTTCTGCATAAAAATGAATTTTAACACAATTTATATTGTTTCCTTTATTCGTTGGTGTCTTAGTGTTTCTATTGCTGTGACTAATCATCATGACCAAAACACAAGGTGGGAAGGTGAAGGGTATATTTAGCTTACATTTCTGCATTGATGTTCATCACTGAAAGAAGTCATGACAGGAATTCAAACACAGCAGGATCCTGGAGGCAGGAACTGATGCTGAGGCCATGGAGGAATGCTGCTTACTGGCTTGCTTCTAAATGCTTACTCAGCCTGCTTTTTTATAGTACCCAGGACCACCAGCCCAGGGATGGCACCACCCACTATGGACTGGGCCTTCAGCACTGATCACTAAATGAGAAAATGCCTTACAGGTAGATATCAAGGAGGTATTTCCTCAGCTGAGACTCCTTCCTCTCTAATGACTTTAGGTTGTTTCAGGGTGACACACAAAACCCCCAGTACAGTTGGTTCAAAATATTGAACTAAATTTGAACTAATAATAAATCCACCTGGTCATGAAATACAAATTACATAGATTTTAAATTTTAATAGTTACTATATAACTATTACATGCACTTTATTTTGTGTATTTTATATACTATTCAAATATGAAAATTATATTAATTTAAATATGAATTTGGGTTTGTTTTTTAAATAAGCACATACATCAATAATTTTAAGACATGTTTTCACCTAAGAATGTCAAAAGTATATTAAGTATATCTTATATATAAGTATATCTTATATGATCAGATAAGGCTAATATTTGATCATTATTTTTTAATATACTCAGTTTTAAGTCATTAGATATTTGGGGAATTAAGTCAATAAATATTTACAACTTGTAGAATGAAACAAATTATTATGTTAGCCAAACAAAAGAAGCCTGAGGAATAAATTATTCTCAGGAAGAACTTCCGTATAGACCCTGTTTGTTTCCATACTCTGCTACCTTTCTTATAGGGCTCAATCCCATCTGCCTAGGCACAGTGCTGCACACAATGGTCTGAGCCCTTACACATCAATTAGCAATTAATCTTTGACAGACAATGGTCATGGACCAATATGATCTGGGTAATGCCCTAAGTAAGAGTCCTTTAGATGACTTTATACATGTCAAGTTGATAGTTAAAGTTAACTATGATAACTTTTAAGCTGATAAAAGACTGGAAAAGTACATGACAGGAAATGGAATACATGAAATTAATATTCATTTCCTCAGAGTATCAAAATTAAATTTGAAATATTATTTGCATTGTTTTAGGATATAGGGATAGTAATATAAAAGACAAATTGTTGTTATTAAAAAAGTATTGACCTATAACTTCTATGTTAATGATAAATCAATATCTTGAAGTACTTCATTTCTAATAATCAAATATAATCAGTAGATTACATGCTTGTTTATTTTTTTCTCTACTGTTAATATCATACTGGATCCAGAGTTTCCTGGGAAGGAGTATGTTTGATGTCCTTCTGATAGCACCTCAACAATATGTGAATCTTTTCAATTTAAAACATATTGGAAGATGATAAAGGATAAGTTTAAGTGTTCTCAAAAAATAGAGTTCATCTATTTAAGAACATAAGCAAATATTCATTTCTATATGCCTTAAGGAACATACTGGCAGTGTTACAAAAATAACACTGAAAACTAAGAATGCTAATTCATTAGATGTAAAGAGAATGGAACAAATGGAACAATATAGAGAAAGAAACAACCCTGGAAAATGCTTGCTCATGACAGAGTGGTGAAGCAATTATTATTGTAAAAAGCAAAACTGTTTGGACTTCTATTCAACTCTTGGTGAAAATTGAAAATATTCATAGAGATTATACTATTTTTAGAGTTTGAGTTTAGGTGATGATACACCTATTTAGGATAGATTCTTGAGTTCTGATTTCTTACCAAAGAAAATCCGATATAAGAAATAAGTTTCAATTTTCAGGTGTCAATTTACCAACTCTTCCTTACAAGTCAGCTATTTTTATTCTACTTTGTGATACTGAAAATAGATGATGCAAACCAAACCCAAAGGCTGTTAGTTTTTCTGTACAATTCTCAACAAGGTAGGTTCAAGGATTTCTAGCACCCAAGTGGTTGTTTTCTTTTCTTTGGTACCTAAAGCAAGCTGATCTTGAGTTAATAGCTTGACCAGCTCATGTGTCAACTCCATAGTCTCCCAGTAAAGAATGGCATCCAGCTTCAGGATATACCAGTGAGAGGTAGTGACTCTCCCATGTTATTTCTTTCTCTGGAATTGTATCTTAGCCCTAGGAACAGAAATAGTATCTGGGGAAATCTCAGTCTTTGTTAATACTGTTCATTTTAGATCTTAAACCATTCAGTAGAATATTCCTGTTTTATGCTTAATGGATTTATATTAAATGTTGCCTGCTTAAACTGATGGTTTTTCCTTCTGACTGGATCTTAACTGATAATGGACACACAATTCATATTTGCAAGTGTTTTGCAATAGTAGTTGTCTGGGATCTTCTTTTTTTTCCCATCCATTTCTCATTCCAAGATCATTTAACTTGACCTTCTTTTCCTCAGACAATGAATTCAGGCATAAAACAAAAGATAAAAAGGAGATTCAAGGGCACAAAAAGAAACTGAAGAGAAATGTGATGGGCTGTGACTGAAAACTGCTATCTTTTTCAGTAAAAGGCATGCTTGGTGATTGGTACACTGGATTTCCTTATTACTTTATGAATCTTCTTTGAGCCTCCACTGTAGAACTTGTTAGAACTTGTGCTATAGATGTACCAACTGGGATTGGCACTTCACAATCCATTATTCTCTGGATTTTGAATAGGTTCACCTTTCTGTTTGGGTCTACATGTATGAAAAAGCTTCTTTGATGACAGATGAGGGCTACACTTAT
Organism: Peromyscus attwateri; assembly: GCA_902168425.1. NCBI lineage: Eukaryota > Metazoa > Chordata > Mammalia > Rodentia > Cricetidae > Peromyscus > Peromyscus attwateri. The sequence goes on from CABHPP010141069.1 coordinate 6,491, forward strand.
TTCTGGGAAGTATATAGAACACGGCTGGAACAAAGGAATTGGCAATATTGGAGTGAAAGGATCCTGAGAGATAAAGTATCCTATATACAACAGGGAAGTTGCACCCATTAAATCCCAATAGTATAGTTGCCTATAGAAGACTTGAAAAATGACACCACAAATTGACAATATATTGTGGGTGGGGAAAATCTCACAAGGTCCCAGCCTTAAGTGAAGAGCTACAGGAAATTAAGGGACCCCTAGAGAGATAATGAATCACTTTGTTCCAGAGAAAAATTCTGTGATGAGTATTCCAAGCCGAAGTGGTCAGATTCAAACATATAAACAAATGAGCAGCACTAAATAAACTTAGCAGATTGTGTTTATAAACTTACATTGTAATATATATTATATATGTGAATACATATATATATATATATATATATATCAAACAATAATAATTAAAGAATAAGAGTCCATAAATTTGAGGAGTCAGAAAGCTATATGGGAGGGGAGGAAAAAGGGAGAATGATATAAATACAGTCGTGTGTGTGAGTGTGTGTGAATAAAACTCTAAAAAATAAATGAAATAAAAATACTACTCCATCTTACACACACACACACACACACACACACACACATATATATATATATATATTATACATAATATTAAGGCAGTTGACACTTTCTTTTATAGACTTGATTTTCTTCAGTGATGTTTCTAATAGACAAAATTTTGGGTGTATTTATTGAATTGGATGAAAAGATAAACTTTAACTTAACACAATATCCTATTTATTATTTCTTCATTTAATAAAGATTCTTACATATTATATTTTAAATTGCTACTGTAAACTCCATCAGTGTTCCATTTGTAAAACACTAGCAACTTCTATTACCAATCTACATTGTCCATTTCCAGGGAGTAATGTCTTCTCCAACTGTTCTTTTCTTTGCTATACATTTCCTGCCATGATCTGGTTTTGAATTTTTTCTCTAAATGCTTTAATTTTCTTCTAATTTCTTATTATTAATTAAAAAATTTAAGTGTATGAATATTTTGTCTACTGGCATGGCTGTGTAGCATATGAATGCAATGCCAACAGAGGTTAGAAGAGAATTTAGATTCCTCGGTACTGCAGTTACAGACAGTTATGAACATGTGTGGGTGGGAACTGAACTAGAGCTCTGTTTAAGAAGGACAGCCAATCCTCTTAAACCTCTTAGTCACTGAGCCTTGTCTCCAGCCTCCCTTTTTTTGGGGGGGGGGTTACCAGTTCCTACCACCTGCACTTCTTGAAGTATAATCCAGAGTTTGTAGGGCTGTGACAAACTTTGGAACTTATTTGTTAATTTTACAATGGTCATCATTTTGAAGTTAAACTGATATTTTGGCACACATTTTTTTCCTTGTTTGGTCCTAACAAATTTAATTTCAATGGGTTTTATTTCTTATTTTGCCATGTTTTCTATTGTACTAAGTTTGAAGTACTTAGGAGATAGATAAAATATTCACTTTGTAGCTAAGGGAGGGGATAGGGGATAGAATTGGGGTTTAGGTTGTAGCACAGGGGAAGGGGATATGATTAGCTTGTATCAGTGTCTGTATTTAATCCAGAGCAGGAAATGAAGGAGAGAATGCTGAGGAATTGAGGATATTTGTGACTTCAATTTTTAAAATTTTTTGTGTCTCATTTTGAGACATGGTCATTTTGTGCAGCATAGGCTGAACTCAAATAAAATCACTGTGCCTTGGACTTCAGTGCTAGGATTGTAGGTATGGACAACCATGCTCTGCTGTTTTGATCTCCTTTGAGTTGTTTTTACTTATTTTATTAGGTAAATCTATTTATAATCCCTTTCCTGGTTGATATAAAATTCTTACTCATGAAGATTACTAGTATTTTGATATTTGTAGTAAACATCAACAAGTTATAAGTCTGTTTTGTGTGGCTTCTGTTTTCACAGGAGTGCATTGCTGTAGACTCAAATCCATCACTGTGTCATTTTTAAGATTAATTTTGATTATTAAAAATATCTGTGAACTTATACATAAATTCTTTTTCATTTGACATTATGTTTATGTTTGTAAATGTATGCATGATTTACATTGATGGGTTGAATATCTATTTTCATCTCAATGATACTTTTGATTAGTCAATAATTATTCTTATTGTCATCAAACATATCAATTAGTATGTATGTCCACAAAATTAAGTTAAATTTTGCTATCTAGATTACTGAGTGACCAGATACATCATACTAGCAGTATATAGCTATTGAGAACCTGTCTGCATCTCATCCTTTTACTGTGAAAGCTCAGAAAATTACTTATAAATATATATGCATATACATATATGTACATAAAAACAATTATTAGTAAAATAGGCTATGAATTTGAAAAAGATCAAAAAGGGTAGGAAGGAGGACTTGAGGGGTGAGAAATGTGGAAAATGTAATTATATTCTCAAAAGGTAAATAATTTTTTAAAACACAGTGGTAGTATCAACATAAACACTATTTAATTATATATTTTCATACTTTCCAATAATGCATATTAATATATTTACATATTATCTATTTTATTTCAATCAATATATAATGTCTTTGGCATCCCACTTTTATTTTATTATTCAGGATCACTAGCATCAACTAATATATCATACAACTTAACTAATAATTTCACAAAGAAAACAAGTCAATTCCATGTCAAAGTAAATGATTAAAGTGACAATAAAAAATCTACAGTGAAATATTTATTTTCTTTCCTTACATTAGGTGTGATGAATGTTATAAACACCCAATACAAAAAGTGAAATTTGTAGTAAATGGCAGATACGTGACAAAATGGATCATTTTGAAGCACCATCGAAAGTAAGTAGATATAAACAATTTTAAAAGACCACCTTATATTTTAAATGACTGTGTTATACTATAGATTTTGGGACATGTGGTCAACTCTGCTCTCTTTCATTTCACTGCAGATAGGATTTGTTTTTTCCAGGTGGTGTGGCTTTATACAAAGCATTTTAACTATGTTCTCAGTCTTGCCATAGACATAAAGGTCATCACACAAAGTTTCATAACATAATGTCTTTGTGTACCCTAGGGTATATTTCTTTACTCAAATCTATTTCTTTGATTGTTCCAACAGAGTCTATGTGTTTTGCTGAAGTTCATCTATCACAAAACAATTTACAGTACCTCACAAAACCTGATACCTGGGGTAAAATGTATTTATGTTTTCCTTGACACAGAGTGAACAACTTAAGTATTGCCATATCCCTAAGGCCTCGTTCTTCAGACTCACTCCTTTTAAGGGAAATACATGTAGGTCAGTCACTGAAAAGAGACCATGATTGGATAGCTCTGAGAACCAGTGAAGTATAGCCTGAACAGCAAATCATCTTAGATGAAGTTTTGTAGGGTTTAGGGTATTAGAGTATAAATGCCTACAGCTTATGTTATTAATAATTGCTAAAGAGTTTTATAAGAATTAACTAATGACAAAATATGTTATGACCTGTCACTTGTGTCAATGATACTTTTTTCTCTTCTGAGAGAGACAAAACAGTTTTTATGCACATGACATATTGAAATGTACTCTATTATATACTTTACCTTTCATTTGCTGAGTCTTTAGCATAAAAAAGCATAAGGAAAATTCTGGATTCCTTTGTTATTGTTTTGTTTTAAACCAGTGTATCAGTTTTACAATCAAATCAGAACAGTATTGTTGGAGAATATAGAGAAAATTTTCATAGTTTCTGTAATTTATTTATTAATATGTTGAAAGTAAATTGAAACTACATTGCCTATTTTTTTTAGTGTCTTACAAGTGTCTGGGTTAGGCTCTGGACCAAAAGAAATTTGAACTACAAGTAGACTACAGGAATGAAGAATAACCACTTTCCTAACAATTGGTTCAGAAAGAAACATTTCTCCTTTCCTACAAACACTCCCATGTCCCCCTCCACAATCCCCTTAAGAATCAGGGCATCTTTTTTCACTAACAGTTATTACATGCATAAATGTATATTTATATACATATATATTTCTAAATATGACCTTTTCAGTGCACATAATAATGTTTCTGTGTTTTCTGGGCTGACTGTTTAGCATTGTATAGCCAACTGTTGTGGTCTTCCTTGGAGAAGTGTAGAGTTGATGCCTTGTGCCCTTTTTCCCTGTGCCATTTGGCATGTATGTTGGTGTCATCCTTGTTCAGTTCACATTTGGAAATTCATGTTCTTGAGATTTTATGGGTGTAGCTTTGCACATTGTTAGGAAACACAGTCTCCTAGTCTCCTCTGGCTCTTCAAATATTTCAGCGTACTCTTCCTCAATATTCCCCAAACCTTAGATGTTGGAGTGTTTTATAGATGTATGCACTGGGACTGGGCTACACAGCTCAACCAACTTTCATTATTTGTGGTTTTCTGTAGTTTTTTTGCTCAGTTGCAAAGAGAAGTTTTCTTGTTGAGGGGTGATGACTAAAATTATCTGTGGTTATACTGACAAATGTTTATAGATTGTTGTTAAGGATTGTGCATGTTTGCTGTATTAGACATTTTAGAGTTTCCTCCAACAATCATAATTTTTCTTTCTCTGAGTACTTAGCTATGTTTCTGTACTAGGTCTGGTTTCCCTCTTCTAGAGTCCAATTAGAGAGAGCTCTCAGTTACAGGTTAGATAAGCATACCAGTGCCACTATTGTATCCTTAGGGTTGTTGTCATTGTTCATAGGTTTCTTTGCTGGGTAAGACTGATCCTTGCCTCCTTTCTTTGAGAGCTTGCATGATGCTTCCTGGTACCATGAATATTAATTTCAGCTATGAAACATTCAGGTCAGTTTCAGCTCAGGGTTCTTTTCGCTTGAACATTTCTATTTCTTCTTTTAAATAATTTGATTTTAAATCTATGAATGTTTTGGTTGTATGTATGTCTTTGTATTAACTGCATGCCTGGTGCCTAAGCAGCGAGTAGAAGAGAATATCAGAACACAAGGAACTAGTGTTAAAGAATATTGTGAGCAGTCATGCAAAATCCATGAATTGAATATGGAGCCTCTAGAAGAATAGCAAATATTCTTAACTATTGAGCCATCTCTCTGGGACTGTATGTTTTTATTGATTGACAGTTTGTGAAATTTTTTATCTTTGTTGTTTTCTTTTTACTTGTTTTGTGTTTGTGTTTAAATTTTCAGTTCTTTGTATTTTTTAGAACTAAGCTTGCTCATGAAATACAGCTATCAAAGAATCTGTCTTTTCTGTAATCTGTCTGATGACAGTGTTGACCTTTTTAAATTTTGCAACTTTAATTTTCAAATCTAGTGCTATTTTTGTGTTGTTCAGAAAGATTTTTTTGTGCCTATAGCCTAAAGTGTTTTTACTTTGTTTTGATTTTTTTAATATTTCAATGTTTCGGGTTTTAAGTTAAGGTCTTTAATTCACTTTGAATTTATTTTTGTGCAAGTTGAAAGAAATTGATCTAATTTTATTTTTGTGTGGTAAATGTAAAGTTTTTCCAACACCATTTATTGAATAGGCAGATTGCCTTTCAAGTATATGTGTTTGGCATTTTATCAAAAAATATGTCTAGCTGTTTGAGTTTATCTCTGGATCTTCTATTGTGTTCTATCTCTAGATTTTGTAAAGATTAATGAAAATTTGATATATATATATATATATATATATATAAAATAGAAAATTTCTCATTCATAAAAAAATAAAATTATGAGAATTTTTAGAAGAATGGATAGAACAGTACTATGTCAAGTGTGGCAACACTATATCATTATGTGCAGATTTCAGATTCAAATTACCATATTTATGTGTACAAATGCTAAGAAACTAGAAATGGGCCCAGAGAAAAGGGGAAGATGTTTCTTGGGGTGGGTACTGAGATAAAAAGGAGAAAATATGATTGGAAAGTAGGAGGGGAATAAAGGCAGATAAGGTTTAGGGAGATTAAGCAGAGGAGGGGAAGTGTGGATGATAGAGTCAATCTTAAGGAAACTTTTAATTGTATGTTATTAAAAAGTAAATAAAATAGCAAGGCAAAAATATTGAAATATGAAAGACATTTTGATCAATCCACATGTTTATGATCAATATACCATTATAATTATATCATGTTTAAACACAAGTCCAGTATACTTGTCCAGATATTTTTCCCTTACATAGATGGAAATACTCCATGTTAATACATTACAACCTTTCTCTAATCAAATAATGAGTATAGTTTTAATTAATATATCATAGAAGTATAACTTTAAGAATTATCTGTGAAATAATCTATTTACTAAAATTTAATGTAATAATGTAATATAAAAAATTCCAATAGATTCTAAGGGATCCCATTATATAATTCAATAAAAAGAAAATATTTTAAAATGGAAACTTTGTTTTACTCAAATGAGCTTGAAAACATAATACTATATGGGATGAGTATTGTAAATATTACAATTAGCTTTATGTTTATGACAATTTTCTTAAGCAATATTTTTTTCATTTTCTCAATTTAGAAATGGAAATTATGGAGAAGATGTAACTTATATAAAGCCACATAGTACTATGGAATAGGGAAGTAAACAGTCTAACTGCAGCTTCTGATGTTAATTGTGCAACTATTCTTTATTTATGAGAAGCACACACTTGAACTCACACACACACACACACACACACACACACACACACACATATATATATATACTTATTACATCAGGTATACAAGTAGATTATTACACGTATATATATATATATATATATTTAATATGTATATATATATATGTGCATACATACATGCATATATGGTTTTAGTTTACAGTTAATGTGTCATTTTACATTTAGTAGATTGGAAAATATTCTTTAGTGTTGTAATAATAATCTGATCAGTATTTTGAAATGAAAGCATGTATATTGTAGCTAGAGTTTTCTTGGTCCTGCCTGTCCCGTGGTCAGGACAAATCTCTCTCACCTGCCAGTGCTGCAGCCACTCAGACCCAACCAAGTAAACACACAGAGACTTATATTGCTTACAAACTGTACGGCCATGGCAGACTTCTTGTTATCAAGTTCTTCTATCTTAAATTAACCCATTTCTATAAATCCATATCTTGCCACATGGTTCGTGGCTTACCGGTATATAACATGTTGCTACTCATGGCAGTGGCTGGCAGCGGCTCCCTCTCTGCCTTCCTGTTTCCCTAATTCTCCACTCTGCTAGTCCCACCTATACTTCCTGCCTGGCTACTGACCAATCAGTGTTTTATTTATCAGTCAATTATCCACAGCACTTCCCTTTTTGTCTTTTTTCAAAAAGGAAGGCTTCAACTTCAACATAGTAAAATTACATACAACAAAACAATTTTCAAGCAAGAATCACAGCTACAACATCTAGTCTATTTGTATTTGTCAAAATTAAAGAAGATATCCTATCTATCCTATATTTGTGAGTCTAAGGTTTTATATCTAACTTATCTTTTATCATAACTAAGGAAATTGTAACTATCTAGTCGTCAACTGCATCAAAGACCTGAGAAGAATATAATAATACCTGAGAAATGGGAGAAGGATGCAAGCAACTTTCAGCAGTCTTGCAAGAGTAGACAGAGACAGCTGGCAGCCTGGACAGTCACCTAATGTTCTTTTGTAAAGTTGGGGCATCTGTCTTCAGCCCACAGGCCTAGAGTCTTTCAGTCACTTTTCTCAGTGTCCTGTAGAATGTTTGGCAGTTTCCTTCATGAAGCAGGAACCTGAAGGACCATTTCACCAAGCAAAGTTCAGTGGTCACCTTCCCATGGGTCCTGCATGTCTAGTCGATCAAGCAGTCTAGGCAAGAACAGTTTCTTGCCCAAATGGCTATTTTGCCAAGGTAAAAATAAACTCTATATAGAGTGTCTTCCATGCCCATCCTCCTCTCTGAAGTAGACTGGTGCTGTCAGGAGCAGACATGTCTCACTGTCCAGAAAGTCTAAATTTTTAAAACATTTTAAATGTCATATTCTGTAGGTCTTTGAAGTGTTTGAAGATTACCTATCTACCTGAAATATATCTATGTATACCTAGAAGACTTAACTAACATGGCTACAAGTATGATTATCATAGACAACTATTTATTATTCTATTTCTTAATTATCCATTACAATTTTAAATGAGCTGTACAAACATAATACATTAAAAAAGAATAGAAATATACACACAGTATAAAAAAATTAACTTTAAATTTGTATCAATAAACTATATACCAATATAAAACATTTCAAACAAGTTGTTGCTCTTTAAAAGTAGGTTCATTAATCTACCCTTTCATCCTATCATATCTATATCATATCCCCTTTTCTTCTTTAGAAAGAGATTGCATTTATAATCAACCTGTTTTAAACAAAAATATTGGTTTTTTTCTGTCCCACACCAGAGGGCTCTTCTGATATGCATTTTGGCTCTGTGTTTCTTATTTAATAAGATGGTTACATCTACAGTATATCTTACTACATTCTAAAAGTAACTCCAAGATAGTTAAAATCTGTGTCTATATACACATATATACATGTTAGACAAAAAAAGTTCAAGATAAAATGAGAAAAGTACAAAGAAATGAAAAGATTTTTTTTCATCTTATCAAAGTATATCAACATAGAATGGTTAATCTAAAAGGAAACTACTGAGATCAATCAGCCTGGGCTGGCAGAAATCAATATCTATGGCACCAGGGTGTCAGGAACCATTATGATGTGCAAGTACAGGGTAGTAACATGGGAGAGAGAGAGACAGACAGAGAGATGGAGAGAGAGAGAGAGAGAGAGAGAGAGAGAGAGAGAGAGAGAGGCAGAACAGTTTATGTGCTGGTGAGAAAGATTGATCTGAAGAGATGAGGGTGTTGAGGAAGGCACTCAAGTGGGTGGCCTGCTTGTCACCCTAGGGCATGGTGATGTCTGGGCCTGGTCTGCTGCCTAGGGCCATATCTTGAACAGTGGCCCTGACAGAGCAGTGGTGGTGTGTATTGATACCCATGGCTCCTGTTAACCATCTAGGGACCTGTACTGCCAAAGTCTAGGCCACCACCTATGGCCATGTTGATGTTCAAGGGATGTAACCCTACAGGGGCCATGCTGAGCCCCTGTATTGCCACCTGAGACCATGGTGATGTCTGGGCCTGGACTGCTGCCAAGGGCCTTGTCTTGGTCCATGGTACAGCTGCAGCCAGGCTCTGTGTTGACACCTGTGGGTCCTTTTGCCACTGAGGGCAGTGCAGAGGCCCATGGTCTAGGCCAACTCCTGAATCCATGTTGGTCTTTGAGTATGTAGCTGCCATTAGGGTCATATAGTTTTGGGTGGCCTGTGCTTCCACCCAGAGCCATGGTGATCTCCTGATCAGAACTTTGGCCAGGAGCCTTGTTTGGGTCCACAGCCCTACCTCAGCCAGGGTCTGTGTTGATATACATGCCTGTGTTGCTACCAAAGACCATATGAATATCAGTGGTCTGGGCTGCCACCTAGGACCATGTTATTGTCCGAGGGCCATGCTGCTGCTGGACCCACACAGATCTGAGTGACATGCACTACCACCTGGGACCATGGTTTCATCCTGGTGATGGGCTGTACCAAGGGCCATATCAGGATCTGTATTGATGTCCGTGCCTCCTGTTACCACAAAAGACAATGAGGATAGGGCTACACAGAGTTTTCCCTGACCCTCACTGGCTGCAGCACTAAGGATAACTGACCCTGCTTCTGACCAACTGCAACATTCAAAACAATAGGCCTTGCATTTTACCTGGACAGCATATTACAGCTGATGATGTTTGTGGGGACACAGATGAACTGACACTGAGGGCCTGGGAACAGGAAAACTGACACTCCACCCCCTTTGTATGTTATGTGGTGGCACAGGTGAGATCTGACTCCACACCTCATCTGCCGCGTGGTAGAGGAGGCAAGGGAAATATTGTCTCTCCCATGCCCCTTGCCACCAGTCAGTCACAGGTGGGACAGCTGGCCTCAGGAGCACGAGCACGGGAGAACTGGCCCTGCTGTCACAAACTGCAGCACTCTTGGGAGAGCAGGCCCTGCACCTCGCCTGGGAAATACAGTGGAGCTGGCCCTGGTGGTTTGGGTATGGATGAGCCAGCTTCAAGTGCATGTGAGGAGAACTGGCCTTGCTCCCCACTGTCTGTTGTATTGGGTGAGTTAGCTGAGGCAGTGCTACAGAGCTTGCCTAGTTGGTGACAATGATGGAAAGCTGGCCGGCAGACCAACCCAGCTACTATCCAGGATAAGACCCAGGGCTGTGAGTTACCCCATGCCAACATCCACCTCATCTATGAACTCCTGGACCGTGTGAAGGGGATGGCACTGCAAGTCCAAAGCTGCAGGATCTTCATGACACAAAACAACAACAGGATATCCAAGAGGAGTCCCAGTGAGGGCCCAGGACTGACAGTGTAGCAGAGGTCAGAGACCTTGAACCAGACCAATGATTCATTTCAGTGAACACTTACAAAGATGTATGGACTAAAATGTATATTTATGTGACCCACTGGGCCACACTACAGCTTTCACTCTGATATTTTGTGGGGTTTTTTGTATTTTGTTTTCTTTTGGTTTTGTTTTGGGTTTTTCTTTTAAAATTTATTTTATTTCAGGGCAAAAGGTTTCAAGGCCAGAAACAAATGAATGGGGAGGTGAATGGGACTGGGATGTATGTTGTGAAATCCAAAAATATTCAATAAAATTTTTTAAAAAGAGCAAACTATTAATTTTTTCATAGTTATCAATTAATAATAGTTTCATTTGATATTATTTGAGATGTTAATATATGAAAAGTGTATCCTCATAATTTTAACTTTATTTCTTCATAGACTATTCAAAATTATTCAGTAGAAAGGTTGCTAATGATACTATGTTTTATGGCATATAAATTTTTTAAATCAGCAAGGTTTAGCTGCATCATTTTGATAACCATATTTATCATGTACTTTGGAAGCAGGATTCTTCTAGATGCAGTGATGCATGCCTGTAATCTCATCAGTTGGAATCTAAACACAGGAATATCAGTAGTTCAAGGTCAGCCATAATACATGGTGAATTTAAAAACACCATGGCCTACACTTGCCTCAGCTCATGATCTACCAATGCCAGATTTTCCTTTAAATTATCAGGGCTAAATTAATTTTTCATAAAACAAAATGTTTCTAACATAAAAATCTAACAGTAAAAAATGGTTTCAAATTGTAAGTGATTTAAATATTTTAAAACACTAGTGTTTCTTTTATTTCAGAAGAGACATCTAGTTGCTTTTTTTTAAGATTAATAATTCATTTATACTTTTTAAATCCATAGATTGAATTTCTGAGAGTTTGGGACCTTTTAGTATCCTCAGGATATCTTCTTATGATTTACAATATTAGTTTAAGTCTAGTTCAACAAACAGTATTTATAAGCAATATGTTTTTATAACCAATCTTTTCAAAAGCAACATGGAATTTACACAAATGAAATTTTCCTTTTTTTCCATATTTCTTTTCTTTAAATATTTTTTACTCATTGAAAATACTTTCTTTTCTCACAGAATATATTTAGATTACATTTCACCGTCCCTCTACTCCTTCCATTCCCTTCTCCTCTCTTCCCTTCCAGAACCACTCCTTTTCTGTCTCTCATTAAAAAATAACATGCTTCTAGTAGATAACAACCAAATATGGAAAAAAAATATGATAAAAACAAAACCCATCACATTGAGGTTGGATGAGATAACCCAACAGAGGGTTGGGCCTTGCTCTCCTTGTGTCTCCAATCTCAAGTAGCTCTTGCACTATTTCCACTGCCTCTTACATAGGGTTCCCTGAGCTCTGAGGTTAGGGACTTGATGGAGAAATATCATTAGGAGCAGTATATTCCAAGCTCTCTCTCTCTCTCTCTCTCTCTCTCTCTCTCTCTCTCTCTCTCTCCATGAAGTATGATTGTGGGTCTCTGTATTTGTTACACTTGCTCTAGGAAGAAGCCTCTCTGATGATGGCAGAATAAGGCACTGATCTATGAGAATAGTGGTATATCAGTAGGAGTCATTTTATTGGTAACTTTTTTTTAGACCAGTAGTATTTTTAATGTGGTTTTCACCTTAGGTCTCTAGGCTATCTAGTCTCCGGTTGTTGGTCACCCAAATAGTGTCAGGTATGGGTTCAATTTAAGAGGGCCTTAAATCAAATCAGAAATTTCTTGGCTACTCCCAGTAGTTCTGTGCTAACATTGCTCTAGCTGCTAGATTCTTGCATATCTTGCGGGCAGGATATATTATTGGAGGTCAAAGTTCTTGTAGGTTTGTTCTTTCTCTTTTGGTAGCCCAGAGAGTATCTTCCTGTACCAAATATACTAGAAGGTGAAGGCTCCAAATATGTTCAATGAGTTGTATAGTTGTTTTCCTCAGCAAAGTTTCCAGAGAGCAGTCCATTGTCTCAGCAACAGGCTGGGTTATTTAGGGATTTCTGAGGGATGCCTTGGACTGAAAATCCAGTTGAATGCAACCCAGTCAAAGCACTAGAAGACTCAATGGTAGCAAGAGACAGCCAGTTTGAACACTGTCACTCCATTGTTAGGAGACCTCATTAGCATAACCTTCATACATTTTAAAGTGTTTCCACAAAAAGATGGTTTTGATATCATGCCTCAAATGCCTCTCAATTTTAACTGTCTCTTCTGCATTCCTCTCTCAGCACTTTATCCTCTCAATTTTCATCCTGTCCCATCCCTAGTCTACCCATAAAATCTACTCCATTTCCATCTTTCATGAGAGCCGTGTGTCTCCCTAGTCCCTTCTTATACAATTAACCTTTCTGAGTCTATGGATTATACCTCGGTTATCATTTAATTAAAGGATAATATACACATAAAAGTAAACACATACCATATTTAACTTTATAGATTTGGGTTACCTCATTCAGGATGAATTTTTCTAGTTATATCCATTTGCCTGTAAATTCCATGATGTCATTTTTAAAGAGCTGAGTAATACTCCACTGTATAAATGTACATTTTCTTCATTCATTCATCTCTTAAGGGACTTCTAGGGTATTTCCAATTTCAGCTTATTATGAAAATATTTGACAAGTTTACTTGTGGCAAGGTGAAGCATCATTTGAGAATGTGCCAGAAAATAGTTTTAATATTTTTTTTATTAAGAAAAATTTTTCATTCATTTTACACGCCAATCAAATATCCCCCTCTTCCCTCCTCCCACCCCTGCCAGTGTCCCCCTCCTAACCCACCCCCACCCATTCCCACCCACAAGAAGGCAAGGCCTCCCATGAGTAGGCACATTAGGTAGAGTCAAGTCCAAGCCCTTCCCCCTGCCTCAAGGCTGCATGAGGTGTCCCATCTTAGGTAGTGGACTCCACAAAGCCCATGCATGCACTAGAAATGGATTCTGATCCTACCGCCTCCCAAGCAGATCAAGCTACACAACTGTCTCACCATGCAAAGGGCCTAGTCCAGTCCCATGTAGGCTCCACAGCCATTGATCCAACTTCCATGAGTTCCCTCTAGCTTGGTTTGGTTGTCCCTGCATGTTTCCCCATCATTTTCCCGATAGACTTGCTCATAGAATCCCTCTTCTCTCTCTTTGGCTGGACTCCTGGAGCTCTGTCGGGTGATTGGCTGTGGATCTCTGCATCTACTTCCATCAGTCATTGGAGAAAAGATCTGTGATGATAGTTAGGGTATTCACCGGTCTGATCTCTGGGACAAGCCTGTAGATGTATCCAACCGTCGTATAAATAAGAAACACAGAACCAATGCAAAGAAGAAAGCCAAGAGATCAGAGATAAGAGCCAAAACCTTACCCTTCCTCCTGCAGTGGTCCTACCTCTCCGAAGGAGCTGGTACTTCCTGTGTTAAAGTCTTTATATAGTCTCTGTTCTGCCTTCTCATTGGTTGTAAACCCAACCACAGGACTGCCTCATTACAGCCTGTCTGTATAGACCTCCAGGTGTTCTATGGTTGGTAATGAGATTAAAGGCATGTGTATCCAATGCTGGCTATATCCCTGGACACACAGAGACTTACCTAGCTCAAACGTACACCACCATTGCCCTGCTTTCCTATGGCTTGCTAATAGCTCTGACCCCCAGGCAACTTTATTTATTAACATACAAATAACATTTTGGTACAAAGAAAATATCACCATACAAGCCAGTTCAGTTCCAGTTACCCTCTCCACTATTGCTATTAGCCCAGGCTGGGGTCATCCTTAGGGATTCCTGGCAACTCCTCTAGCTCTGGGTTTCTCTCTAACCCCATGATGTCTCTGTCTATCATGGTATCTCTTTCATTGCATTATTCCCCCTCCCTTCCTGTTCCAGTTCAACCATCCCATTCCCTTATGCTCTCATCCCCTATCTCCTACCCTCCATTGCCCACCCCTAATCGCCAGTTTACTCATGGAGATTTCATCTATTTCCCCTTCCCAGGGAGGTTCATGGGGTTTTAATATTTCTTTATGTGTTTCTCAGCCATTTGGTTTTCTTCTATTGAGAATTCTCCATTTTGATCTGTACTCTGTTGTGGGAGATTTGTTTGTGTTTTCACTCAGAGACTGCCACTGGAATTGGACCTTGGTTTGAAGGGCAGAGTCCATGTTCAGCTGCCTCGAATGTACCATAAAGTTTTCCTGCTGACTTGGAGGGAGATAGAAGGACACAGAGAAAAACAAGAAGGGGTTTAAAGAGATACAAGGGTATTTTTTGATCTGGGAAGGAAGAGAAGAGTGTCAGGTGATCATATACCCATTGCTCCATGGATCTATCAGGTTTATTCCCTAATATATAACTCCAGAGCTTTATTTTTTTTTTACTAAAACAACAAAAGAAAACACAATATCTGTCATTCAGTGTAGGGCCTTAGATCACACCAAAGTGTGACAGGTATAACCAGCTTTCCTCCCAGTACACCAGACCCTCCAAATGAGTTGTGAGCTTTTCTCTTCACAGCTTATGGTGGCAACCCATCCACCCAGCCATGCACCACCTGTGTTCTCTGGCCAGATGCAGCAATAGTCAGCAGTAGTTTCCTTGCACTCCCAGGGCAGCCACACTGGACCATTCACAGCAGGCTCCTGGTCCCCTCCCATGCTGTGCCCCAACAGAACAGATTTCTCCTACCCATTTCTAAACATTAGTTTTTGGGACAAGGTTGAATAATCAGGAGCAAAGTCTGAATCATTTATTAAAATTATAAAAGGCCCAAAAGAAGCTTTCTCTGATTTCTTTTCTTTTTTTTTTTTTTTTTTTTTGGTTTTTCGAGACAGGGTTTCTCTGTGTAGCTTTGCTTTGCTCCTTTCCTGGGACTCACTTGGTAGCCCAGACTGGCCTTGAACTCACAGAGATCCGCCTGGCTCTGCCTCCCGAGTGCTGGGATTAAAGGCGTGCACCACCACCGCCCGGCTGCTTTCTCGATTTCTTACAAAGATTGACTTCAGCTGTAAATAGAATAGTACCAGATCTAGAAGTCAGAATAATACTAATTGAATCATTGGCTTTTGAAATTGCTAAGACAGAAGGTAAATGGGTAATTAGTAGAAAGTAAATGGGTAATTAGGCCTTAAATGCAAGATCAGCACCAATAGATGAATAGATTAGAAACATGACTGATACTGGATATCACACTTATGATGCTGCTTTCATAGGAGAAACAATTTCTAGAAATTTCAGAAAAGCTTCAGTAAACAAAACAAAATTTTTAGGAGAGACAATGAAACAAGTATTTTGGCAAACTTTTATAAATGATCAAATACCAAAGCTAAAAATACAAATAAATTGCATTGTAATTAAGTTTTGCTAGACACAGGCACAGATACAACAAAAATTTCTCCAAATATTAGCATCAAGATTGGTTTATTCAGGAGATAAATATTCAGCTTTTAGAATTTGGAACTTTATCTCAGGTAAACCAAAGTGTAAGGTAGGTGTGTTTGTATAGGGCCAGAAGGACAGGTAGGTAAATTAAAGTTATATGTGGCTAACATAGCAATGATTTATGGGTACATGATTTGTTACAGCAATGGAAAACACTGATTAACATTCCTTCAATCTCAGAAACAAACCACAAAATAAAAAATGCTACTGAGAGAAATATCAAAAGGTATTATCAAGAATAGTCACCAACCATTCAGGTTGTACATATGCAGGTCACAACAGCTGGTGATCCTTCAAAGGTACCAATAGCCCTACCTTTGAAATGGTTAATTGACAAACCTGTCTGGGTGGAACAATCTCCCTTGAGATCAGAAAATTATAGGTACTAGAACAGCTGGTACAGAAGCAGATAAATGTTCAACATATTGAAGAATTAACCAGTCCTGGGAATTCTCCTATTTTTTTTCATTAAAAAGAAATCTGGAAAATGGAGAATGGTAACAGATCTAAGAGCTATTAACAAGGTTATCCAGCTAATGGGCTCTTTACAGCCTGGATTCCCCTGCCTTCTCTATTACCGAAAGGATGGTCTATTAAGGTGGTTGACTTAAAAACTTCTTTTTTACTATACCTTACAAGAACAAGATAGAGAAATTTTTGCCTGCACAGTGATTAGTTATGATAATTCTCAGCCTGTTTAAAGGTATCAGTGGAAATTTCTTCCATAGGGAATGATAAACAGCCTCACCTTGTGTCAGTATTTTGTCAAACAGCTATTAGAAATAATTCATAAACAGTTCCCTCATTCTATAATTTACCATTGTATGAATGACATCTTCCTAGCTGATTCAGACTATTATCTTAGAAAAAAAATGTTTGAAAAAGTAAAGAAAAATTTGCCTTGTTGTGGATTACAAATTGCTCCTGAAAAAATACACAGAGGATATTCTATTAATTACCTAGGATATAAGATAGGTTTACAAAAAATTCAACCACAGAAAGTATAAATCAGAAGAGTTCAATTATAAGCTCTTAATGATTTTTAAAAATTTGCTGAGATATAATATTTTTTGGCTACACTGCAAAAAATGGATTAACAACTCAAGAACTAAGTAATTTATTTCAAACCTTATGAGGTGATAAAGAATTAAATAGTTCAAGATATCATCAGCTGAGGCAGAGAGAGAAATGACTTTGGTAGAAAAGAAATTACAGGATGCACATGTGTATCTAGAACTTGATAGTGTTCTGATTATTCTGCCTTCTCTGCATTCTTCCACAGGAATTCTCAAACTAACAGAACATAATGTTTTAGAATGGATATTTCTGCCACACAAACAGGATGAAAAATTAAAGGCTTATGTAGAAAACTTTTCTGAATTGATTCTGAAAAGAAAATTGAGACTTCATCAATTAACAGGAGTAGACTTGGCAGAGACTGTGTTACCTTTTATCAATACTGAAATTTCCTCATTATGGGCAGAAAATGAACACTGGCAAAGAGCTTGCATTAATTTGGGGAGAGATATTAGCAACAAATATCCCAAAGTCAAGAGGCTTCAATTCATAATAGAATTAATTGAATCCTTCCTCACATGGTACAAGGAACAAAAATTTCTGGAACCCTTACATTTCTACTAATGCAAGTAAATCATGAAAGTCAGGTTACATTAAGAAGTACTGGAAAATAAATAAAGTGGCTCAATGCCCTTCTGATTCCATTCAAAAGTCACAATTATATGCTATTCTCTTTGTATTATTACATATCCCAGAGCCTCTCAATATAGTTGCTGACTTTCACTATGCAGAAAGAGTTGTTTTACATATTGAAACAGCAGAACTTATTCCAGATGATTCAGAATTAAATTTGCTATTTATTCAGTTACAAGAAATAATCAGAAATAGAAATCATCCCTTGTATGTAATACATATCAGATGCCATACAGGCCTACTATGCCCTCTAGCACCAGGTAATGATATTGATCAGCTATTGGTAGGAAATGCACTAGAAACATCAGAATTTCATAAGAAAAACCATGTTAAAAGCAAAGGTTTGAAGAAAGATTTTTGAATCACTTAGCAACAAGCCAAGGAAATTTGAAGGAAATGTCCTATTTGTTCTTCTTATAACCAAACTATAGCTAGAGTTTTCTCCAGTCCTACCAGGCACACGGTAAGACAAATCTCTCTCACCTGTCAGTCCCACAGCCGCTCAGACCCAACCGAATACACACAGAGAGACTTATATTGCTTACAAACTGTATGGCCATGGCAGGCTTCTTGTTATCTAGTTCTTCAATCTTAAATTAATCCATTTCTATTAATCTATATCTTGCCATGTGGCTCGTGGCTTACCTGTACTTTACATCCTGCTCCTCATTGTGGTGGCTTGCCTTGTCTCCTTGACTCTGCCTTCCTGTTCGCCCAATTCTCCTCTCTGCTGGTCCCACCTATACTTCTTGCCTGACTACTAGCCAATCAGCATTTTATTTATCAAACATTCATAGGAACATATATTTACAACATACAGGGCATTTACCATTGTATGAAACTCCACTACCTGCAGGAAGTAACCCAAAGGATTACTCAAAAGAAACAAAATTTGACAACTGAATGCATTTCACTTTGTGGAGTTTATAAAATTAAATACGGTATGTGCACTATACCAAAGATACCTATTCGGGATTTCAATGGGCAACTGCTTTGAGTTCTGAAAAGGCTGACTCTGTAATTACACATTTATTAGAAGTTATGGCTATTATGAGAATGCCTGTGCAAATTAAGACTGACAATGCCCCAGCATGTCTCTAGTAAAATGAAACAGTTTTTTGCATATTACAGTATAAACCATATTATGGGTATACCACACAGTCCTATAAGACAAGCAGTTATAAACAGTTCTGATTACACCTTAAAATATATGATTAATAAACAGAAAGTGGTAATAAAGATCCACAGATATAGATTACACAATAGTCTATTAACTTAAATTTTAATGCTAATGAATAAGGAATGAAAGCTGCAGAGGGACATTGGACAATTAAAAATGTCTGAATTAAATCAGAATTAAATCTACCTCAAAGATGTGTTGACCTCAGAATGGAAACCAGGACACATGTTATGTTGGGCAAGATCATTTTTTTTATACAAGAAGAAAAGCTATGGATACCGTCAAAAGTGATAAAGTTTAGATTTGAATGGGAGGGACCTCTTGATTAGAAGAGGTGATAGTTCATCAAACCACATGACCATTCCATCTAAATTAACTTATAAGACTAACAAATACCTTTCATTTGATCAGAAATAACCTATCAAAAAAAAAAAAAGAAACTCCCCAATGATAGAGTTTGGGCAGGTTTTTGTTTTTGTTTGTTTTGGTTTGGTTTTTGAATTTCCTGGAGAATAAAAACATCCAATTAAAAGTTCTTAAGACCACTGGACAAATAAGACATCTAAAGAAGAAGGAAAAATCATCCAGAAAAAAATATCTAAAGAAACAGTACATTGGCTTAATGCCATAGCACATTTCCAACAAGAAATAAATTCATAAATCTTTCCAAGTGTTTGTTTCCTCTATTTACAGACATATATGATAAATGGTCTTTTTGTAATCCCAACTCAGTTAAAAATTAAATCCGGCTTTGGAGTAGAAGTGTGACTTTCTCTTCTAAACACAGCCTTCTTGTTAAAAGAAAATTCAAAGTCTCTGTCTCAGTTGCACAGTGGTGGCACCTGCCTTTGATCCCAGCACTTGGGAGGCAGAGGCAGGTGAATCCCTGTGATGTCAAGACTAGCCTGGTCTACAAATCAAGCCAAGAATACAGACAGCAAAACCCCATCTCAAAAAACAACTAAAACAATAAAAACTAACAAACAAAGTCTTTGTCTCATGCCAGATGATCCACCTGGTATGGTACAGGGAAAAAAACAACAACAACAAACAAACAAAATTAAGGGACTATTTGATTGTCACTAATCTCATAATCCCTTGATTTGTTTTGACTCTTTAAAACTTCTCTTAAGGTATAAATATTATGTCAAAATTTATAAGTTACAAATGTGTGTGTGTGTGTGTGTGTGTGTGTGTGTGTGTGTGTGTGTGTGTTTAAATTTTCTGTCCTGTTATTAATGGTCATACAGAGTTCTAACTAATTCTAGAAATAGGCTTCATCTAGCTTCTTGTACATGATTTCATGCTTGAGTCTGAAGCTGGTAACTAGGTATTAAACTTGTGTATCCTAGGTATACTTTGTGTGTTGTAGTCCTTTAACCTCTTCAAGATCTGCTGTGATGATATTTAAAATGTCTAAGTTTTCTGCAATGAACCATGACCACTCCTATCAGTGACACTTGAAATTTCCAAAAGCGTAATGGGGCCCCTGAATGACAATACCACCTGAATTGTGTTAACACCACTAAGCTGACAAACACCACCCAACAATCAGCTTGAAACACAAACTGCTCCTGACAATTTTTAGCTAAGATGGTTCAACATCCTTGACTACTCCAGCCAGAACTTCAGACAAGTAAGCCCTTGCACTTTCCCATCACATCGAGACTGGACAACAACTGGCTCTCCCAGGACTTGATATTTAACTTCAAATTTTCCAGGGTCTTAGAAAGATGCCATCACCCTCAGACAAGAGGAAGTGATTTTAACATGATGCCCACATTCCCAAAAGGTGGAGTGCATGGTTTTTGCTTATTCAGTGGATATTTATCATTTTTAGGAGGGTTGGTTACAAGTTGTTATTTTTTTATGGTAGGTGAAGAAATTAAGCAAGGAGATTATATTCAGGGATCTTGTTCTGAAAAGAAAAAGGGGGCAGGATATAGAAATACTAGGATAAAAGAGTAGACTATTGCATCTACTTTCAAACTAAAGCAACTAGTAGTCTCAAATATTTTATATTGGTATGGATTTTTGTATATTGATATAAATTTAAGGTTATTTTTGTGATACTGTATGTATGTTTTTGCTCTTGTTTAAAATATTTTTTGTGTACTGATACAAATTTAAATTTATTTTTGTTATACTGTATATATGGTTGTATTCTTGTTTAAGATGTTGTGCCTAAGAAAAACAGGTTAGTAGTCTGTCATCTATAGCAAGCAAGCTTATAGTCATGTTAGGTATGTTTTCAAGATCAAAAAGAGATATATTCTAAATAAATATATGGTCTTCAAACCCTTCTGAGACCTACAGAATGTGGCATTTAAAACATTTTAATAGCGTAAGGCTTTTCATGACACTGAGATATCTACTTTTGGCAGTACCAATTTACTTCAAAAAAGGATGACGGGAATTGAAGAACCTCCATATGCAGTTTGATTTCAATGTGACAAAGCTAGCCATTTGGGCAAGACATTACCCTTGCCTCAACTAGTATGCTGTCCAAATTGAACAAGCAGGACACAAAAGAAGTGCTACTGCTGAATTTGACAAGACAAGGGAGGACATTCCTTCAAAATTTCCTGATTCACAAAAAAATTCTGTCAGATATTCTAGGCCTTTAAGCCAAAGATGGACTCCTCAACATTGCAGAGGAATGGAGTGATTGTCCAGACAGCCAGATGTCTCCATCATTTCTATAGTTTTAGAAGTTGTTTGTTGTGCACTTCTTGTTCACTCAGGTAATATTATATTTTTCTCAGATCTGTGATTGGATTGGAGACTAGATAGTTATAGTTGTAGTTTTCCTTAGTTATGATCAAAATAAATTAGGTACAAAACATTGATTTCCCAAGAGATGATAGATAATGGAATATTTTCATTGAATTTGCCAAATACAAATGGACTGGACATTGTGAATATAATTCTTACTTGATAATTGTTCTTATTGTATATAGTTCATTTTGTTAAAGTTAATATCTTTCCTTTTTATTTAAATAGTACCTGATAATTGTTCACATTGTAATACAGTTCAATTATGTTAGAGTTAAAAACATTTTCTTTTAGTAAAAAAAAATGAGAGAAATATTGGGGGAGTCTTGTTTATGCTATTGCTCTAAGACTCACAATGAAATGGACCTTGGTTTGAATGGAGAGTCTACATTTAGCTCTCCAGGTTGGACCACAGAATTTTCTGGTGGACTCAGAGGGATATAGAAAAACACAAAGAGTAATAAGGAGGTGCTTAAGGAGATGTATGGGCCTTTTTCTGATTTGGGAAGGTTGAGAAGAGGGTAGATGATCATTTCTCTATCTCTCCATGTATCTATCAGGTTTATTCCCTATTACTTTATTCTCAAGCTTTATTTTTTAATAAAATGATAAAAGAAACCAAAATAGTACTCTATTTTTCATTGGATTATTTGGGTTCTGATATCTAGTTTCTTGAGTTCTTTATATATTTTGGGTATTAATCTTGTTTTGGATGTAGAGTTGGTAAAACTCTTTTCTCATTCAGGAAACTGTTGTTTTGTCCTATTGACAGTATCTTTTGAATTACAGAAATATTTCTATTTCTCATGGTTCCATTTACTATTGTTGGTGCCTGCACTATTGGTGCTTTTAGAGAAGTCTTCTGAGGAAGTGAGTTTACGCCTATTTACAACTTTCTTTTTTTATCAGTTTAAATGTATCTGGTTTTATGTAGATGTCTTTAATCCATTTGAACTTGAGTTAAATGCAGAATGATAAGTATATAAATATAAATAAATATATATGTATTTGCATTCTTCATAGAAACAACTAGTTTGACTAGCCTCATTAGTCTTTCATTTGTCTGCTTAGTTACCCAAGATATTTTGAATTAGATGGGGCTATTGTGAAAAGTTTTGTTTTCTTGATTTATTTATCAGTCTATTTGTTATTTCTATATAGGAGAACTACTGATTTTTGTAGGTTATTCTTGTATGGAGCAGTTTTGCTGAAGGTGTATATCACTGCTAGGACTTCTACAGTGGAACTCTTAGGGTCACTTATATATACTATTTTACATCTGCAAATAGCAGTATTTTTACTTCTTCCTTTGCAATTTGTATGCCCTTGAGCTCCTTCATTTGCCTTATTGCTCTGAATAAAACTTAAAGTGTGATATTGAATAGATATGGAGAGTGTAGTGTGGTGGTATTGTGTTCCCCAAAATATTGTGCACCCTAATAAACTTATCTGGGGTCAGAGACAGAACAGCCACTAGATACAAAGACTAGAAAATGGTGGCACTCACACCTTTAATCCTAGCATTCCAGAGATAGAAATCCCTCTGGATCTCTGTGTGTTCAAGGCCACATTAGAAACAGCCAGGCATGGTGACTCACGCCTTTAATCCCAGAAAGTGAGCCTTTAATCCCAGGGAGTGAGGCAAAAAGCAGAAAGATATATAAGGCATGAGGACCAGAAACTGGAAGCATTTGGCTGGTTAAGCTTTTAGGCTTCTAGCAGCAGTTCAGCTGAGATTCATTTTGGATGAGGACTCAGAGGCATCCAGTCTGAGGAAACAGGACCAGCTGAGGAACTGGTGAGGTGAGGTAGCTGTGGCTTGTTCTGCTTCTCTGATCTTCCAGCATTCACCCCAATACCTGGCTTGGGTTTATTTTTATTAATAAAACATTTTAAGATTCATGCTACAGAGTAGACAGATTTGTTCCAGATTTTAGGAAATTGCTTTGAGTGTCTATCCATTTAATTTGGTGTTGGCTATAAGCTTGCTGCAAACTATCTCTATTATATTTAGGTATGTCCCACTTACCTGTAATCTCCCCAGGACTTTAATTTCAAAGGGATGTTGGATTTTGTCAAAGTTCTCAACATAAACCAAATACTCTAACAGAAAGTGGAGAAAAGCCTTGATCTGATCAGCACAGGAGAAGACTTCCTGAACAGAACACTAATAGCACAGGCACTAATATCAATAATTAATAAATTGAACCTCAGAAAACTGAAAAACTTCTATAAGTCAAAGAATACCATCAATAGGACAGATAGGCAGCCTACATAGTTGGAAAACATTTTTATCAACTGCACATCTGATAGAGGACTAATGTTCAAAATATATAAAGAATTCAAGAAACTAAATACCAAAACCCCAAATTACTCATTTTAAAAATGGGGTACAAGTCTAAACAAAGAATCCCTAATAGAGGAATCTCAAATGGGTGGGAAACACTTAAAGAAATATTTGACCTTCTTGCCATCAGAGAAACACAAGTCAAAATGACATTGTAATTCCATCTTATACTTGTTGAAATAGCTAAAAACCAATAACAGAGGTGACAGTTCAATCTGGTGAGAATGTGAAGCAAAGGAAAAATTCCTCCATTGTTGGTAGGAGTGCAAACTTATACAGCCATTATGGAAATCAATATGGGCATTCCAAAATAAAAACAACTGGGATTCAATCTACCTCAAGACTGAGCTATATCACTCTTGGGACTATACCTAAAGGATACTCCATCCTACCAAAGGACACTTACTCAACTGTTGTTGTTTGTTTTACTCTTTTGGAGGTCTCACATTCCAGCTCCCAAATAAATCACACACAGAGGCTTATTCTTAACTATGAATGTCTGGCCTTAGTTTGGCTTAGTTTCTTACCAGCTTTCTTAAACTTTAAATTATGCTATCTACCTTTTGCCTCTGGGCTTTACCTTTTCTCTTACTTCTGTAAATCTTACCTTACTCCGTGACTTGCTGGGTAACTAAGTGGCTGGATCCTTGAGTCCTCCTCCCTCTCTGGCTTCCTCTATAAATTCTCTCTGCCTGCCAGGCCTGCCTATCCTTTCTCCTGCCTCGCTATTGGTCACTCAGCTTTTTTATTAGACCATCAGGTGTTTTAGCTAGGCACAGTAACACAGCTTCACAGAGTAAAACAAATGCAAAGTAACACACCATAAATAATATTCTACAACACTCAGCTGTGTTAATTATAATTTTATTCATAATAGCCAGAAACTAGAAACAAGCCAAATGTCCCTCAACTGAAGAATGGGTAAGAAAAATATGGTACATTTACACAATGGAGTTTACTGAGCCTATTTAAAAGAAATACAATTATGAAATTCGCACACAAATGGATAGAACCAGAAAAATTATACTAAGTGAGGTAACCCAGACTCAGAAAAACATATATGGTATTTATTTACTTATAAGTGGATATTAACTGTTGAGTAAATGATAACCAAGCTATAATCCATAGACCCAAAGAGGCTAAGTAAAGTGGAGGTCTCTACTGGAGACTCATGGATCTCCCTTGGATGGGGAAATAGAAGAGATTTTGTGGGTAGATGAGGGGCAGGTAGAGACTGGAGCAGGAGGATCAGGCATGGGGAAGATGAGATGGATAGAGAGAGTGCAGGGAGAGAATGCTGGAACTAGGGAGGACTTGTGGTGAATGTAAATTTAATGCAGTGGAAAGTTCCTGGAAATCTGTGATGGTCTTCGTAGGGAGTAGTCCTAGTAATGGGGAATAAAGAATCTGAACTGGCCATCATTTTTAGCCAGGCAAGACTCCCAGTGGTGGTACTGGGTTACATTCAGTTAAGTTGTTGACCCAGGGTCTCTTGTAGATTTCCCTAAAGAACTTATGCTAATTCTAGTGCAAAGGTTTGCTCTCCTCAATCTGACCATTCATCTTCATTGCTGAGGACAATGCCTGCACAGCTACTTAGATGTGGGGAGGTCATCTAGTTCTGTTATAAAATCTTCACCCCTAGTTCTAATTACTTTTGTACAGAAAGGTACTCTGCTTGCTACAGAAAGTGAAACCTGGCCACCAACCTATCCACAAAAATTTTGGTATATAATCTTTCCTGCCTTCAAAAAGTGCTGGGACAACGATGGTGCAGAATTGTGGGAGCTACAAACCAATGTCTGACTTAGGTAGAAGCTCATGCCAGGATAGGGAGCCCATGTCCTCCACTGCTTGAATGGGGAGGACCTGGAGAATAGATAGCCCAGAGGCCTAGAGTAGAACAAAACACAACTGGTCTAAATAGAATATAAACAAATGAGATGATCCCTAATGATATTCTGCTATACTCATAGATAGGTATTTTGTCCAGTCATCATCAGAAAGACTTCCTCTTGCAGCAGCTGTAAATGGATCCAGAGAACCACAGCCAGACATTATACAGAAAGAGTCTAAGTTGAAGTTCACCATCAGTTCTCTCCATTCTGACCTAGGGGAATCCCAGGGAGGAAGGGGCAGAAATAGATTCTAGGAGTCAGAGGAGATGGAGGACATCAAGACAACCTGGCCCACTGAATCAACTAAGCACGGCACATATGGGTGCACAGAGATGGAAGTGGCAAATATGGGTCTTCATGGGTCTGCACCGGGTTCTCTGCATATATGGTACGACTGTTAGATTGTGTTTTATGGGTCCTAAGAGTGGCAGTGAGTGTGTCCTTGACTTTTTCCTGCTCTTTTGACTCTTTTTCTCTTGTTGAGTTATGTGTTCCAGACTTGGTGCAAGAGTTGTTGTCTTATTTTATTTTGAGTTTTTGTGTTTGGTTGTTGTCTCTTGAAGGCCTGCTGTTTTCTGAAAGGAGACTGAGGGGTAATGGATCTGGTGGAGAAAGAAGGTAGGGGGAGCTGGGATGAGTAAAGGCAGTGAATTGTGGTTGTTTGGTACAGTATGGGATAATAATTTACTTTGAATTAAAAAATAAGGCAAAGTTTAAAAAAATGGATGTCATCTTCATTCACTGTAGATTAGGTAGAATTCATCAGTCCTCTGATCTTTATCCAGATTGAATTTCCCAGCTCACAATCTAAAGTTGAGGCGAAAGACAAAGGCAAGTAAGCATCATTACATGGGCCGGCGACTAGGTTTGAAACCTGGAGTTGATTAGCATATCTTGATCTAGAGTCCCATCCCAGGTTGTTTGCATCAGCACTCCACAGTGGAAGAATGATCAAACTTCAGTGAACCTATCTTGGACAAGTAAATCTTATTTTTACATAATCAATGTGTTTAAAATGTATCCTGGTATAAGTGAATATGATAATTTTACTATTGTTTCCTTAAGAACATCTACTTAGCTGGTGGTGATACGTTATTTATAATCCAGTTTGTGAGATTTTTCAACACACATAGCTAAATATTATTCCACAAATGATAAGAGTAACTCACTTCACACTTCTACTCACTTTATGAAGTTGTGGAAAAATAAGTTGGTAATTTTTCTAATTTTTTTTCAAAAAGAAAAGCATCATTTTCCTTCCTGCTTTCAAATATAAATTAAAGTTTTGATTAACATAATTGCTAAAAATGTATAGCTTGGAGATAATATTAACAACTGAAGACTTTAAAACATGTGACATATTTTTGAGCAAAAACTTGCTTGGGACTCATAGTTCAGTCTTTAAATAAATCAATAAAGGCTAAACACGGTGCCATTAAAGCACGGGATAGTTATTTTTAAAAAGTCAAAATTTGAAGCCAGTGAATATAGGCAGGGTCTGTGAAATGTTGGCACAATTTTAGCTCAGAAGCAAGTAGGAGCCATTTTTCTATGAAAAATTGCAAAATCATCACATCTATTTTAGCTTCTCAAAATAGCATGAAAGAGTACACCCAAATTTGAAATGGAGCATGTGACAGACTCCATTCCCAAGCAGTGGTTTCCAAAATATGTTGGGTATTGTAGAAGCTTTATGAACTGCATAGTTAAGAATATTGATTGCTGAGAAGGAGCAATGGCTTAGTTGTTAAGAGAGCTTGCTGTTCTTCCAGAGGACCTGAGTTACATTCTCAGAACCCACATCAAGAAACCCATAAACACTCCCTACTCCAGGTTTAGTTAATCCTCTGTTGTTTTATGGCCTCTGTATGACCTGTACCACATGACATACACACAAATACACATACATGTACACATATAAGAATTATAAAAATGAATATTTTTAAAATAATGATTAGTGATAGGTAAAATATTGGATGCATTTTATGTAGCCATTGAACTAAACTTAGAAATTTATTTTTGCTTTGTTCTTACAGGAACATTAGCAACTAGATTGTAGTAGAACACAATTATGACTCTGCAAAGAACTAGTACCTCTGTTTAAGCAATTAGATTGAAGACAGTAGAACTCCCCAGTTTCTGGATTGATAATTAGATTCATCCTGACAGCAACTGTAAAAATAATTGGTGGATAGGAAGAATGTTTTCTGTAAAAATGTTTTCTGTAAAAATGATCATTTTATTTGTGACACTAAAAGAAGAATTTCCACATCTTCAATACAAATGTATTTAAATGAAGATATTTAGCTTAGTGTGAAAATCCAAAGTTAGAGAAAGGAGGAAAATAACCTTTGCAACTGAAAACACATAAAAACAAATAACATGTCTTACACATCCCATGGACAAACATGAAAATCCAAGAAAGAGATCAGTTCCCACTTTAAGAAAAAGAAAGGAACTCCATGTGTACCTTTCAAATTATTCATAAATAAAATCTGGTTATTTCAGTGTACTATTTTCTATTATTGTCTACCAATTGTATTTCAGTGTATTCTAAGTATAACAAGTCCAACCATCAAATTTTGTCTTTAACAGGACTATGGACCTGGACTCACTATACCCAGTTTCAGACAAAAATATTTATATTTAGCTGAAAACTCTGAACTTGTTCCATGTTCTCTAAATACATCTGAATAAAATAGAAGCCATATAAAGACAAAAATAATTTGGAAGTCTAACCTTCATCAAATGGCAACTTTGTGTAGTTTGATACAGATGTAACTTTAATGCGAGTGTGCTATATGTGTATAGGCATTGATACACAATCTGTCTCCTCAATATATAGACATGTATGTAGATAAAATTGTCATAATAATACATTGCAGTATACCAAGAGATTAAAAGTAACGCACTCCTAGAAAGATATTGCAATCCACTCTATTTCAAATCACTGTGCACATGAGTCTGTTCCTCTTATTGTTGCTGCTTGTCCTGAGTTCTTCTCATTGGCTCCCCTGGTAACCCTGGATTTTGTTATTTCTTCTGGCTCACTGTAATCAACTGTTTCTCCTTGCTTTAACTACATCTGATCACCCCTTGGTTTAAAGGTATTCTCTACTTAAACAAACATAAAATACCAATCTAACCATACAATTATTGCATCTGAATCTCTAATGATGTTTATTCCCCAGAGAGGGAAGGGTGTTTAAATGTGAAAAGTGGCTACCACATGGGAGAAATGTAGGAGTCCTGTATGATTAATTGAACTTGATTACTTCATTAAGTTGAAATTACATGGAAGGGTAAACATTAACAGTATTCCAACATAGAAATAAAACTAGCTATGAGTAAAATATATTGTAAGAGACCAAGAAAGCTAGATGTTTGGACTTATCCACCAGAGCAAAATGAAGAAGTTTTAAAAAAATGATAGCATAATGTGAGTGCTTTAATCTGAGGAACCCTGACAAACTACAAAAGTTTTATCATAGTATTTCTTATCTTTGTCCCTCTCCACTCCCATCTCCTTCTTACCCTTCTTCTTCTTGCCATCCTGCTCAACTCTCCTCCCCTTCTCCTCCCTGTTCTTCTTCCTGCTTTATGTTACCTGTGTCTTCACAGATCACACACCATAAATTCTTATTTCATACTCATGCATCATGTTCTTCACATCCTTTGTCGTCCCCTGAAAAGAATAAAGCCATTGAATAGATGTGTCAGTGTGTGTGTGTGGTGTGTGAAGCTAGATCTCCCACCTGACCAATGTGGTCCTATAGCTACTGCTTTTGTTTGTTTATTTCTTTATTCAATAGTGCATGCAAGAAATTATTCATAATATTGTACTCACTCTCCAGATTCTCATTAGTACTTGATATTAGGCCTTTCTCAATTAGTTGAGCTACTTTTCTAAAAGGGAGGGTTTTCATTATTTTTATTCATCATTCTCTTAAGGCACCAAGTACATGTTGTTGTTGTTGTTTTTAAAAAAAAAAAAAACTCGCTTCTCTTAGCTTCCCAACAGTACTCAAAGCTGTTCAACCATTTCATATATTTTGAAGTTTTCAACTCCTTAAATTGAAGACTATAAGCTTTTCCTAGTAAAAGTTATCTTTGTGATCACATCTGCCTTCTCTAAAGGATGGATTGAAGTTTCAGCACAAGCCTGTTACTTTTTCAATAACATCTCTGTATATATTTTTGAATAGAAATAAAAATTACAAATTGAGTTTTATTCAAATTAAGCCACTTAATAATTTTCTGAATTGAAGTGTTTTTTGTATCTGGACTTGGAAAAACAGTAGTTAATGTCTTTCAAGGCTACAGAATATGTCAAACAACTATTGGGACTGGTGAGTGGAATTTCTCACTTAAATATAGACAAATAACAGGTGGCTACTGACTAGATTAAGATGATTTAGAATTTCTAGATGTCTGAAGATCTCTTTTGATTCCAGGAACAAGACTGAATCAGTCTTCTTTTTATCCTAAATGAAGTTTTCCAGATTTTAGCAATTGCCTATGTGAATTATAAATCAATGTGTGTTGAAAATCATGAGAAACATGGATCTTTTCAATTTCTTACAGATTGTCGTGTCTACGTATATATTGAGTCATCCACTTCTCCCTATCAACCAAAATCCTTCCATTCTGCCTTGATTGCTGCCATCACATCCAAATATTGTCTGTGTCATATCTGAAAGACAAAGTAAGGCTGGTGGAGTATAAATCTACTTCATCTTCACACCCTGAACAATTCCTAAATTTCAAGTTAGAAAATTTCTGAGAATCATATTTGGTATGAAAACAAAACAATACAATCCAAATAGTCTTAATTTTCATGAGCACATCTTTAATTTCAGAATTGTGTGTCCCACATCTATACATTATTAAACACATAATTTTCTCTAATATTTGTATAACCTTTATGTAATAACAAGTTTTTGCCTGTTTGATTTACTGACCACAGTATTAAAGTGGTATCTACTCTAGCCACACAGGTTGAGGTCATTTCCTTGATGTTATCACACTGTCTTCAAACACAGATTCTGGGACAGACCTTCTATATTTACACTGTATATATTTCTTTTGCAAATTCATGTATATGTGATGTGCATGCTCATATGTTCAACTGTGTGTTCCCACGTCTGCATGTGGGCACATTTGTATTTGGTGCACATAAGTGTGCATGTGTGGGAGGTGTGTGTGTGTTTGAGGATATTATCAAGTGTGTTCTTTGATCTCTCTCACCTTATACTTTGCTAGACCCAGATTTTGCATTTCTATCTAGTCCATGTTTAGAGATTCCATGTCTCTACTTTTAAGCTGAGTTTACATGTTAGCAGTTACAACTAAGCTTTTATGTGTGTTCTGGGGATACAAGATCTGTCCCTTATCCTTGTAAGGCAAACATTTTACCCAGAAAACTATCTTATTATCACCCTACTATGTCTAGTTTACTACTTAACTATATCTATTCTACTTCTCAATACATTTTATAAAAGTTAAATAAAGGTCAAGCGTCAATCTCTCATATTCATGACTGCCTCCTTATTTAACTGATTTGTCTCAACATTAGCCTACTAATTGTATATGAATTTTGGACATGCTATTCAATCCATCAATGGTAAAAATTACCAAATTGCCACGTAACTGAGCCTCAGATCTTCTTTCCTCTACCTTACATATGCAGGTGTGAAACCACTATGCCTAGTTTAGGCTTTGCTGGAGAGTGAACTCAAGGCTTCATGCTAGGCAAGTGCTCTACCAAATGAGCTAAACATCTAGCCTTTATCCCTTAATTTCTGTGCAATTATGTTTTATTTATAAATCCATTCTATTTGAGCAACTTAAAAATCTATTATATAACACTTGTTTATGTAATATTCACACTGAAATAATCCAAATTGTAGAAAAACGCATGTACTATTAGAAACAGATTGGAGAAACATGAATATTATATTCATTCTTAATGTAATCTAGTAACTGAAAATATGCAAATTTTCTACTTTTGTGATTAAGAATGACACAGATAAGATGTGCTTTCCTCAAGGTCGCAGTTAAGACAAGCAAGTTATATCATAGAGAACCATATTGTATTTATATTTTAAAATATATTCTACAATTGTTCAGATTTTAAAACTGTCTCCTTTTAAGAAAGGATTTTATTTTATTTAAGTCAGAAAAAAAACAGCTTTTATCTAGCAAAGTGATTCCCCCTCCCTTTCTTTTTTGAGAAAATGACTGAAACGTCAAGAAAATGATGAGAGGGAAATTGCTTGGAAAATTGCACAAGATAACATAGACACAAAACCTGGAAAAGTCCCTATAACTTTAAATTAATGCCTACATAAGGAATTGGTTGGTTTTTTGTTTGTTTGTTTGTTTTTTACTATTTTGTAATTGGAAGGCATTGGTTATATATCTATCTACATATATATCTATATAGAGAGATATAAACATAGATATGTCCATATATATTTACATATATGTGTGTATGGCTACAATGTCATTATTTGATATGTGCATGCAGAGCATGCAGTACATATTTGTTTATTTAGAATAATTAGTATACACATAAGCTCAAATGTTTATTCTTTGTTGTGAGAAAATTAGAAATTCTCATTTGAAGAGAGAATTATAGTAAATTATGAAATATAAATATCCTATAGTAATAGTATAATTTCCACACATCTTTTATGTAATTCTTTGTTCTGTCTGTTCACAAGTCCACTTCCCTGAATTTTCACTGTCCTTTCCTTGATAACCACTCTTCTATTCTGCTTCTATTTGATTTATGAGATAATGCAGCATTTATATTCCTGTACCTGGGCTACTTACACTAAGTTTTTGTTTAACATATGTTGCCACAAGTGAACTCCCTCCCCCAACTTATCACTTTATTCCAGCTCCCAACTGTATCCCTGAGAAGCTACAGGCCATGCTTGCCAGAAAATCAGGTAGGCTATCTGCAGCTCCTCTCTTCTCCCTCTGTTCCCCAGATGCAATCCCCAGTATCATCCCCAGCTCTGTAACAGAACACCAGCTGCAGCTTTTCCTCCCCCTCTGCCCACATCTCCTGTGGATCTTGCAGATCTTCGCCTCCTAACCACTCTCTCCACACTTGTACTTCATCCCATACCCCAACTCCAGCAGGCTATATCCACTAATCCATACATCACTGCTGCCAAGAAATCATGAAGGCTGTGTGTAGATATTCTACTCTCCTTCTGTTCCTTTAAACCCCAAATCTTATTTTCATCTGCAGGGCTATAGCAGACCCCCTTTTCTAAGTGTCATCACCCAATACCCAGAAGCACATTTTACTTGGAAATCTCAGTGGCCACAACTGTGAGATCCAAAGAAAATGTCCTACCATGCAATACCCAGGCACTGCAATCCTCAAAATTCAAAAAAAAATTAGCTCAAAAACCACAGAACAAAACATCAACCCCAAAGGGATAAATAAAATAATCAGCACTTAGGCATACAATCAACTCAATCCAAGATGCATGGACACCAGACAAAAATAATCAATAACAACCAGAGCAATATGTCTCTATTGGAGCTAAGTTATCCTACAACAGGAGGCCTTGATATGCTAACATACTTGAAGCACAAGAAAAAGACCTTAAAACTGCCTATACAAAGATGATAGATGTCTTTAAAGAGGAAATGAATAAATACCTTAATGAAATCAGATAAACACACATAAAAGTAGCAAGAAAATGAATAAAACAATTCATGAAATAAAATAGAATCAATAAAGAAAACTTAAACTGAGGGAATTCTGGAAATGAAAATATAGCAATTTGAACAGGAAATACAGAAATTCACAAACAAAATACAAGAGATGGAAAAGAAAATCTAAGGCAAGGAAAATACAAGAAAATACATCAGTCAAAGAAAGGTTAATTCCAAAAAACTCCTGACGTAAAACATTCAGGAAATTTGGAACATTATAAAAAGATCAAACCCAAGAATAATACTCATATACAATGGAGAAGTAACCCAGCTCAAAGCCCAGAAATTATTTTTAATAAAATCATATAAAAAAGTTCCCAACCTAAAGAAGGAGAAACCTATGAAAGTGCTAGAATCACACAGAACACCAAATATATTGTCACATAATGATAAAAATAATAAACATACAGAACAATGAAAAATATTAAAAGCTGGAAGGGAAAAAGACTGCATATCAAATAAAGGCAGACCTATATGAACTATACCTGAAATCTCAGAGACCTTAAATGCCAAAAAGACACAGACTATGCTAGAGACCTAAGAGACCACAGATGCCAGCCCATAGTCTTATACCCAGCAACAATTTCAATCACCATAGATGGAGAAATAAGTTAATCTTGATAAAGCCAAATTTAAATAATATCTCTCCCCAATTCAAGCCCTACAGAAAGTGCTAGAAGTAAAACTTCAACCTAAGGAGATTAACAACACCTATGAAAATATAGGATATAAATAATCTTAGACAAGCAAACTCAAAAAAGAGAAGCCTCCCCCACCACACACATACATTCACACATTGACACCACCACCACCACCACTGCTACCACCAACAACAAAATAACAGGAATCAGTAATCATTGGTACCCCAAACACAGCAGACTTCCACTGTTCAGGTGCAAGCCATACCAGTCAAAAGAACAGGTAGAGGTCACAGAGCCAAGAGAACAGAATCCCTGCTCCACCAAAGGCCAAGCTAGCTGCTAGAATGCAGCCCTCAACTTGGACAGAGATGTCACTACTAAATCAGAGGGCATGCCAGTCACCAGAAATATAGGCCAGAAAGATCAGAAGACAAAAGAGGAAACAGAAGCTAAGGAATAAAACACCCATAAATCAACAACAACAAACCCCAGAAATCAGTACCTAGATCTATAATCATCAAAACTCAAACTCAGATGACTAAACACCAGTGTAAGAATACAATCAAGACAATAGAATGACACCACAGCCCAGCCAGCTATTCTACAACAGCAAGACGTGAATATTCCAACCCAGCTTAAACACAAAAAAGCAACCTTACAAACAACTTTATGAAGATTCTGAAAGAGGAAATGAAAAGGTACCTTAAAGAAATCGAGAAAATGACAACCAAAAAATGGAGGAAATCAATAAATCTCTTAACAATGTCAAGACAGCCAAGAAAAAAACAGTTACATGGAACAATTCAACACCTGAAAATTGTAATAGAAGCAATAAGAATACACAAACTGAAGAAATATGGGAAATTACAATTCTAGGTAGGTGAACAGGAGCTACAGACATAAGCACCACAACAAGAATACGAGAAATGGAAGAGAGTCTCAGGTGTTGAAGACAGGATAGAAGAAAAAGATTGATCAGTCAAAGAAAATGTTAAATCTAAAAATTTCTTTAGCACAAAACATCCAGTAAATCTGGGACCTGAAGAAAAAATCAAACCTAAGAATAATTGAAAGAAAAAAGAAGAAGAATACAAGCTCTAAAATCCAGAAAATACATGTAACAAAGTCAAAGAATAAAACTTCCCTAACCTAAAGAAGGAGATGCCTATAAATATACAAGAAGCTTATAGGACACCAAATAGATTGGATCTGAAAATAAAGCCCCCACAACACATAATAGTCAAAAAATTAAAACACAGAAAAAAGAAAGAATATAAAATGTGGTAAGGAATAGACCAAGTAACAGATAAAGGCAGGCCTAATAGAAGTAAACCCAAATTCTCAATGGAAACTCTAAAAGTCAGAAGGTCCTGGGCAGATGTCTTGCAGACTCTAAGAGACCATGCATGCCATCCCAGACTACTGTACCAAACAAATTTTTCAGTCATTGTAGAGAAAACATGACATCCCATGATAAAGTTAAATTTAAACAATATCTAGCCACAAATCCAACCCTACAGAAGGGCAAAGAATGAAATCTCCTACCCAGGGAGGTTAACTACACATAGGAAACAATATTCTCATACCAGCACAACACAAAGAAGAAACAAAAAAGTTACCTAACCAAAAAGCAAAACAAAACTTAGGACCAGATGGTTTTAGTAGAGAATTTTACCTCACTTTCAAAGAAGATCTAATGCCAATACTATTCAAGTTATTTAACAAAATAGAAACAGAGGGAAAATCACCAAATTCATTTTATGAGGTTGCAGATATTCTGATAGCCAAGTGACACAGATATTCAAAAAAGAAAGAAAATTACAGATCAATTTCCTTCATGAACATTGATGCAAAAATACTCAATAAAATATTTGGAAACTAAATTAAAAAACACATCAGGAAGATCATCCACCATGATCAAGTAGGCTTCAACCTGGAGATGCAGGGATGGATCAACATATAAAAATCTGTCAAAGTAATCTACTATATAAGCAAATTGAACCAAAACAAAACAAAAACAACAAAAAACACACTATCATCTCATTAAATGCCAAAAATCTATAGACAAAATCTAACACCCCTTCATGATAAAAGTCTTAGAGAGCTCAGAGACATAAGGAACATAACTAAAAATAATAAAGGAAATTTTTACCAACATCAAATTAAGTAGAGAGAAACTCAAAACCATTCCACTAAAATCAGGAGCAAGACAAAGCTGTCCATTCTCTCCATATTTATTCAAAATAGAACTAGAAGTTCTAGCTAGAGCAATAAGAAAATTTAAAAAGGTAAAAAAGATAAAACATTGGAAATAAGGAAGTTATTGTTATTTTCAAATAATATGATTATATACATAAGTGATGCCAAAAATTTTACCAGGGAACTCTTATAGCAGATAAACACATTCAGTGAAGTGGGAGTATACAAGATTAACCACCCCCCAAAACAAATCAGTCGTCCTCCTATATACAAATGATAAATATGCTGAGAAAGAAATCAGGGAAACAACACCCTTCACTACAGACACAAATACTGTACAATATCTTGAGGTAACTCTAAACAAGTGAGTGAAAGACTTGTATGAAAAGAACTTCAAATCATTGAAGATACCAGAAGATGGAAAGAATTCCTGCTGTGGGATGTTCTGTATGGCAAATGTGTTGCTAATAAAACACTGATTGGCCAGTGGCTAGGCAGGAAGTAGGCGAGACTAACAGAGAGAATTAAAAGAGCAGAAAGGCAGAAGGAGACTGCCTGCCAGCCAGCAACCACCAGGACAAGCAGCATGTAAAGATGCCGGTAAGCCACGAGCCATGTGGCAAGGTATAGATTTATGGAAATGGATAACTTAAGATATAAGGACAGTTAGCAAGAAGCCTGCCACGGCCATACAGTTTATAAGCAATAGAGAAGCCTGCCACGGCCATACAGTTTATAAGCAATAGAAGTCTCTGTGTTTCCTTGGTTGGGTCTGAGCGGCTGTGGGACTGGCAGGTGAAAGAGATTTATCCTGACTGTGGGCCAGGCAGGAAAACTCAAGCCACAAATTCCCATGCTCATGGATTGGTAGCATTAATATAGTAAAAATGACCCTTGAAACAAAAGCAATCTACAGATTCAAGGCAATCCCAATCAAAATTTCAACACAATTGTTCACAGGTGTGCAAAGGACAATTCTCAAGTCCATATGAAAAAACAAAAAACAAAGGATAGATAAGACAATTTTGTACAATAAAAGAACTTCTGGAATTATCACATGAGTTCAAGCTGTACTCCAGAGCTGTAGCAATACAAGCTACATGGGGCATAAAAACAGATTAATCAATAGAATTGAATCAAGACCCTGATATAAATCCACACATCGATGGCACTGGAAGGGGATTGCAATGAATCTGTAGATTGCTTTTCATAGGATGCCCATTATTACTATGTTAATCCTACCAATCCATAAGCATGGGACATCTTCCCAACTTCTGATAGCTTCTTCAATTTCCTTCTTCAAATACTTGAAGTTTTGTTATATAAGTCTTTCAATTCTTTGTTTAAAGTTACCTCAAGATTTTTTTTTAATTATTTGATGCTATTGTGAAAGGTGTTATTTTTCTGATTTCCTTTTTAGTTTGTTTATATGGTGGATTCCATTTATTCATTTTCACATATTGAGCCAACTATCTCTGCATCTTTATGATGAAGCCTACATGATAACAGTGGATGATTGAATGTGTGTGTGTGTGTGTGTGTGTGTGTGTGTGTGTATTCCTGGATGTGATTTGTAAGTATTTTGTTGAGTATTTTTGAGTCAATGTTCATAAAAGAACTTGGTCTATAATTCTCTTTTTTTATTGTTGCTAGTGTTTATGTGGTTTGGTTATTTGGGTAACTATAGCTTCATGAAATGAGTTGGGCAATGTTCTTTCTCTTTCTATTTTGTGGGACAACTTGAGGAGTATTGGAATTCACTCTTTTTTGAAATTCTGATAAAATTCTGAGCTTTAATTCTTTGTTCCTGGGCTCTTGTTGTTGGAGAGATTTTAATGAATGCTCCTATTTCACTTTGGCTTATGTCTATATAAGTTTTTTTTCTTTATTATTAGTATTCAGAAATTTTTCATTCATTTTACATACCAACAACAGATCCCCCCTCTTCCCTCTTCCCTCCCCCCAGCCTTCCCCCCAACCCATCCCTATTCCCACCTCCTCCAAGTCATGGTCTTCCATGGCGAATCAGCAGAGCCTGGTACTTTCAATTGAGGCAGGTCCAAGCTCCTCCCCTCTGCACCAAGGCTGCATAAGGTGTCATACCTTAGGCACTGGGCTCCAAAAAGCCACCTCATGCATCAGGGTCAGATCCTGATCCCCCTGCCTGGGGGCCCCTCAAACAGTTCGAGCTAAACAACTATCTCACATAACCATAAGGCCTAGTCCAGTACTATGGGGGCTCCACAGCTATTGGTCCACAGTACATGGGTTCCCACTAGTGTACCTGGTCATCTCTGTATGTTTTCCCATCATGATCTCAATGTCCTTTGCTTATAGAATCCCTCATTTCTTCCATCAATTGGACTCCTGGTGCTCAGCCATGGATCTCTGCATCTGCTTCCATCAGTCATTAGATGAAGGCTCTATGATGACAGTTAGGGAATTCACTACTCTGGTTACCAAAGTAGACCAGTTCAGGCACCTTCTTGACTATTGTCAGTAGTCTAAGGTGGGATCATCCTTGTGGATTCCTGGGACTTTCCTAGCACCCTGTTTCTTCCTATTTCCATAATATTTTCATTTATCATGGTATCTCCTTCCTTAATCTCCCACTATGTCCCCATTCCAGCTCAAACCTCCCATTTCCTGATGTTCTCATCCCCAATTCCTTGCCCTCCCTTACCTCTACCCCCAGTTTGCTCATGTAAATCTCATCTATTTCTCCTTCACTGGACTACCTATGTGTCCCTCTTAGGGTTCTTCTTGTTAGCTAGATTCTCTAGAGCTGTGGGTTGTAGTCTGGTTATCCTTTCCTTTATATCTAGTATCCACTTATGAGTGAGTATATACCATCTTTGTCGTTCTGAGTCTGGGTTACTTTACTCTGGATGATATTTTCTAGTTCCTTCTATTTGCCTGCAAATTTCATGATATCATTGTTTTTTGTTTGTTTGTTTGTTTTTTTACTGTTCCATAGTACACCATTGTGTATATGTGCCACATTTTCTTTATCCATTCTTTGGTTGAGGGTCATCTAGGTTGCTTCCAGGTTCTGTCTATTATGAATAGTGCTGCTATGAACATAGTTGAGCATGTGTCTTTGTGTAAGATTGAGCATTCCTTGCGTATATGCCCAAGAGTGGTATAGCTGGGTTTTGAAGTAAATTGATTCCCAATTTTCTGAGAAACTGACATACTGATTTCCAAAGTGGCTATACAAGTTTGCATTCCCACCAAGAGTGGAGGAGTATTCCCCTTGCTCCACATCCTCTCCAACATATGCTGTCTTAAGTGGTTTTGATCATAGCCATTCAGACAGGTATAAGATGGCATCTCAGAGTCATTTTGATTTGCATTTCCCTGATGACTAAGGACATTCCTTAAATGTCTTTTGGCCATTTGAGATTCTTCTGTTGAGAATTCTTTGTTTAGCTCTGTAGCCGATTTTTAATAGGGTTATTTGGTATTGTAATGTCTAGTTTTTTTAATTATTTATATATTTTGGAGATCATTCCTCTGTTAGATGTGGGGTTGGTGAAGATCTTTTCCCATTCTGTAGGCTGTTGTTTTATATTATTGACCATGTCCATTGCCCCAAAAAAGCTTCTCAGTTTCAGGAGGTCCCATTTATTAATTGTTGCTCTTAGTATCTATGATTATATTTAGGTGTTATATTTAGGAAGTGGTCTCCTGTACCAAAGTATTCAAGACTACGTTCTACTTTCTCTTCTATCAGGTTCAGTGTAACTGGATTTATGTTGAGGTCTTTGATCCACTTGGCTTTGTGTTTTGTGCATGGCAATAGATATGCATTTATTTGCAATCTTTTACATGTTGACATCCAGTTATACCAGCCCCATTTGTTGAAGATGCTTTCTGTTTTCCATGGTAGAGTTTAGGCTTCTTTTTCAAAATAAGGTGTACAGATTAATGTCAGGGTCTTCAATTTGATTCCATTGGTCCACATGTTGGTTTTTATGCCCATATCAAGATGATTGTGTCATGATAGCTCTATAGTAGAGCTTGAGGTCAGGGATCATGATCCTCCAGAGGTTGCTTTATTACACAGGATTATTTTAGCTATCCTAGGTTTTTTTGTTTTTCCCATATGAAGTTGAGTATTATTCTTTCTAAGTCTGTGAAGAATTGTGTTGGGATTTTGATGGGGTTTGCATTGAATCTGTAGATTGCTTTTGGTAAGATTGCCATTTTTACTATGTTAATCCTACCTATCCATTAGCATGGGAGTTCGTTCCATTTTCTGATATCTTCTTCAACTTCTTTCTTCAGAAACTTGATGTTCTTATCATACAGGTATTTCATTTGCTTAGAGTTACCCCGAGGTATTTTATATTTTTTGTGGTTTTTGTAAAGGGTGATGTTTCTATGATTTCTTTCTCAGTCCTTTTATCATTTATATATAGGACTAATTTTTTTTTTTAGTTAATCTTGTATCCTGCCACATTACTGAAGGAGTTTATAAGCTGTAGGAGTTCCCTGGTAGAATTTTTGGGGTCACTTATGTATACTATAATATCGTCTGCAAATAGTCAAAGTTTGACTTCTTCCTCTCCAATTTATATCCCCTTGATCTCTGTGGGTTGTCTTATTGTTCTAGCTAGAATTTAGAGTACTATATTGAATAGATATGGAGAGAGCAAAGGCCTTGTCTTGTTCCTGATTTTAGTGGAATCACTTTGAGTTTTTCTCTATTTAATTTGATGTAGGCTGTCAGCTTGCTGTAAATTGCCTTTATTATTTTATTATGTTTAGGTATGTTACTTGTATTCCTGATTTCTCTAGAACCTTTATCATGAAGTGGTGTTGGATTTTGTCAAAGACTTTCTCAACATCTAACGAGATGATCATGTTTTTTTTTTCTTTCAGTTTGTTTGTATGGTATATTACATTGACAGATTTTTATATGTTGAACCATCCTCATATACCTTGGTTGAAGCCTACTTGGTCATGGTGGATCATTTTTTTATGTGTTCTTGAATTTGGTTTGCCAGTATTTTATTGAGCATTTTTGCATCAATGTTCATGAGGGAGATTGGTCTGTAATTCTCTTTCTTTATTGTAACTTTGTAAGGTTTGGGTATCAGGGTAACTGTAGCCTCACAAAAAGAGTTTGGTAATGTTCCTTCTGTTTTGATTGTGTGGAACAGTTTAAAGAGTATGGGTATTAGTTCTTTGAAAATCTGGTATAATTCTGTCTTGAAACTATCTGGTCCCAGGCTTTTTTTGGTTGGGAGACTTTTAATGACTGTTTTTATTTCCTTAAGGGTTATTGGTCTATTTAAATA